>JAOTQR010084793.1:0-36751 GCA_025774065.1 Solanum ossicruentum
CCAAGTATTTACTTATCATAGATCTGTTTTGATAGATCCGTTTTGGCTTTCCTATTCCATAGATCTTCCCTGAAGAACGGGGAAGGTATAATAGTTTAGGTGCAAACCAAGAAAGACAGGTCGGGGGTGGGGAAGGATCTTGCTTATTGTACCGAGGGCGTCTTTAGAGTATACCTAATCAGTATAGCTATCCTTCTTCTGACACAGCAAGGCAATTTGAATTAAACAAAAAAGCAATTAACTAAACTATGCAACTATTCCCCTGCCCGGTAGAAAGAAATCCTAGAAAGTTTCACGGCCAAGGAAGCATCAGTTTTTAACCTCTGGTCGTTCGGAAGAGCAATTAATTCGATCAGAATAGTTGACTCGCTCCTCGGTTCAGGAAAGGGTCAGCTTAATCCAGTTGCGGAGATTGAATATGGTAGGAGCATCCTGCATCTGAGATAAGTTTGTCTTGCTTCTTTCTCTCTGGCTATGGCATTCCTAAGGACCCAGGGTCTCCTCTTCCGAGCAGCAGCAGCAGCGGGAGAGTCGGTAAGTCAATTGGGATATACGGGGGACGGTGCTTCGGGTTAGCACTCTCTCTTTCCGCCTATCAATCGACAGCTGCTGCAGCTGGTGGAATAAATCTACCCGGAGCTTCCGCTGGTTTTCAGATAGAAACTCCAATTTCTCCTGCAACTATACGCTCTTTATACATATTATAAGGGATTTCTATCTTTGACATGCCTTTAAGTAGATAAAGAGTGATAACGAGCCAAAAGGAAATGCATATGGGTGATAGCATACTTTAACTCCTCGCTAAAGTAGACCCACGGTAGGGAAGACGGTCCACCCCGCGATCGGTCTTTTTTGATGAGGGGGTAGCCCCCCAGAGCTTTTGTCTAGAATATTTAGAGCCTACCCTCTGAAACTAAATTTAGAATTACAAATTTTCAATCTTTGATTTATGTATAATTGCATAAAAATTGATATTTGCTTAATTTATATTCGTATATTTTATGATTATTTATGAATATTTATCAAGGCTTTACATAATTTAATTCAAGCATTTCAAATTTACATTATTTAAGCTAACCTATATTTTCAAGTCTTAGATCCACAAATCAGTTATTATGATTTTATCCTAAAATGTTCCTATGATTATTGTAACTTTGATTGAATATAAAACTTGTGATTTTAAGGTTTTGAACCAGTCCCCAACGTGATTTAAGTTGAGTTATGAATTTTGGATATTTGGCTTTTATGGCATAATATGAACTTATGATTTTGGATAAGAATAAGTATATACAAGTATGAAATGATATTGAGTGACCATTCAGTTTCATTTTGAATCTTTGTTAATGAGCTATTCTAAGTGCAAGTTTGAATATGATTTATTTTACATGTTATGACCTTCCGAACTAAATTAAGTTTTGACTATTTCTAATATACATTGTTCGTTTCCGTGAGATTTTGACTTAGCACCGAATGAGTTAGGAGTAGGACTCAACCTAAGGGGTCTTATATAAAGCTTCTAATCTCATAACCATGTGCCACCGTAGGATATTTTGATTATGCCTTTTTAGGCTTTCAGACAAGTGGATCCATTTAGTATTATCCGTTTTGGAGTTATACCCTGGAAAGTTGACCCACTCTTTGGCCAGTGTGGGGTATGACATTGGTATTCCATATTATAACTCATATGATTTTGTCGGTTATGGTCTTATTCCCACACTTATTTGCTTTTGTGCTTCTTTATGCTTTTTCATGGCATTACTTATGCTTTACTTTGGAACTGAGTATGTTGTTACAGCTTGGAGTTTGTCATATTGGGTAAGTATTCTTTGTCATTATATTTACTTGTTGCATTGCATACCCCCATACTTAGTACATTCCAAAGTACTAACCATATTTTTGCCTACATGCTATAATGATGCAGGGATAGGCGATCTATCTCATTCTCCTCCGCGTGGCTAGAATGCTTGTGAAGAATTTGAGCTTTGGTGAGTTCCCATTCATCGGGAGCAGAACCCTTATCTTCAAGCTTTGCCTTTGTTATTCAGATATTTGATGTATTTTTATTTTGACTCTATTGAGGGTCCTAGACTTGTATTCTTGGCTCTGTTTATTGTCATTTTTAGAGGTGTGTCTAGACCATTTCTACATTTGGTATGTTTTAAACTATTCAACTTATGCTTCCGCTTATGATTACAAGTTGTCCCTTAGTCCCTTTCCCCATATTCCATTGTCATCTATTTGTCATTTACCATTTAAACCTATAATGTATAATTATGATTTAAGAGGCTTGTTTGGGGGCCTTCGGGTTCTCATTCGCCGTGTCACACCTAGGCCCTAGATTTGGGTCATGACAGGCTTGTACTCCATCAGCCTCATGAAGGGGTTCATACCTCGTGCACCTATCCAAAGGGGTGGTAGGCCTTGACTTGCACTATAGTAGTCACTCCTTACACTCGCATTATGATTTATATAAGCATGGTTTTACTTCAAGCATCATTTATACATGCCATATTGTTAGTATGCTATTCATTGCTTATAATTATGCATTTTTCCTAGATGTCTACCTCTTGTTGCATTGTATCCTACAAACTTAGCACATTCAAACGTATTAATGCATACTCTATGCCTACATGATGTCAATATGTTGGAATCGATATACCACTTGATTATCCTCCTCCACGTGGCTAGTACAACTTCTATCTACTTGTTGGTGAGTCCTCCATCCTGAGGACGTTACTATGATCTCTTACTATGTATTAAGACTTTCTCTCTTTTGACTTATGTATTGACTATAAGGGTGAGCCTGGTTGCTTTGTCTTGGCCATCGCTCTTATTTATATAGTAGAAGTGTTGTTGGACATGTTATGTATTTATGCTATGAGCTTTGACTCTATTAACTCTTGATGTTTATTATATGGAAGTTACCCTTAGTCCCAATTCCCCCTTTTTACGTTCATCTCTTATTGTCATTTTATTTGCTTTCACGACCAAGGATGTGTAATGATGCTATGGGCTTGTTTGGGGTTCCTTCGAGCTCCCCATTCGCTGGTCAAGTCAAGGACCTACGCTTGGATCATGACAAAGGTGGTATTAAAGCACTAGGTTGTTAGATTCTCGGAGTCCAACACACTTTGTTGATTAGATTCTTATTCATGATTGTGTTGTGCACCATAACTATGAGTAAGAGACTATGAGACGTTTTAGGAAAGGTTTCCCTTCTTACATGTTCTAAGTCGTGCTATAGAGTTGAAGTAAGCTTCCCCCTAACAATTGTTCTTTGATATGCTAGATCATGCCTAATACGAGGGGAAGACAAGCCCGCACGCCCGAGGAATAATAGGCCAATGGAGAGCTTAGGGATGCTCTCACTTGCTTGCACAAGTGGTGGCTAATCAAGACAACCAAGGGGCCCAAGCCCCTCATACTCCTACACCGGCCTCTGGGATGAGAGACTTCATGAAAATGAATCCCCGGAATTCCACTAGTCAAAGGTGAGTGAGGACCCCCAAGAGTTCATTGATGAGGTCAATAAAACTTTGTCCATCATAGGTGTGAGTCCGAAGGATAAAGCAGAGTTGGCGACTACCAACTCAAAGGGGTAGCATAAGTATGGTACAACCAATGGAAGGAGGAAAAGGTATTCAACTATATGGTGCTTTGGGAGGAGTTCAAGGTGACCTTCCTTAATCGGTTCTTCCCCCTTGAACTTACAGGAATTAAGTTGGTAAAATTTATAAATTTGAGACAAGGTTCTATGAGTGTGAGGGAGCATGCCCTCAAGTTTATCCAAATCCCTAAGTATACTCCGCATTTGGTGGCCAACTCGAGATCTAGGATGAATAAATTCATGATGGGTGTTTCTGACTTGGTTAGTGAAGAATGTCGATCCATCATGTTGATTAGTGACATGTCTTGTCACATTTGATGACCTACACCAAGCAAATGGAGAAGGAGAAATTGAGGAAGAGAAGGGGGCATGAGGCCAAGAGGGCTCGTTTTGAGGGTAAGTTCCAAAGGAGTGGCCGATTCCATCAAGGCCAAAGGACTTCTCATGCATTTGATAAGAGGGTTACAAATGATCTTCCGAGGGCCCAAGGTGTTAGGGGTGTGGATACTATTGATGTGTGTTCAAAGTGTAGTGAGGGTCATGGTGGACCATGTTTGAAGAATATCAGTGCTTGTTATGGTTGTGGGGAGTTGGAGCATAAGTCAATAAATTGCCCTCAAAATCGCAACAAAGGCAAGGAGGTTCGTGAGCAAGATACTAATACGGTCCCATTGGGAAGAGGTGGCCCACAACATGGTGCCCCAAGGCACAACTGTTTCTATGATTTGCATGGGAGATAAGGGGTTGATGAAATCCCCGATGTTGTTACTAGTATGTTGAAAATCTTTGACTTTGTTGTGTATGCATTGATTGATTCGGGTGCCACTCTTTCTTTTGTTATCCCCTTTGTTTCCCAAAAGTTCCATGTTGACCCCGAGTTGTTGCATGAGTCATATGAAGTGTCTACTCCTATTGGTGCATCTGTTGTTGCTAGGAAAGTTTATAGAAGTTTTCCTATTTGCATTTTGCATAAAATCTTGCGTTGTGATCTTGTTGAGTTAGACATGGTTGATTTTGACATTATTCTTGGGATGGATTGGTTGCATGCATACTATGCTTCTATTGATTGTAGAACTCATAGAGTCAAGTTCCAATTTCCAAATGAATCTGCCCTTGAGTGGGAAAGTTAAGATGTGGTGGTCAAGGGTAGATTCATCTCTTGCATTAAAGCCCATAAGTTGACCTCTAGCGGGTGTCTTTACCATCTTGTGAGGGTTAGGTCCCAAGATGGCCTTCCAAACTAGGTATGGGCATTATGAATTTGTGATGATGTCTTTAGGGTTGACCAATGCACCAGCCATCATTATGGACCTAATGAATAGGGTTTTCAAATCCTACCTTGATTTTTTTGTTGTGGTCTTCATTGATTGCATTTTGATCTATTCTCATCGTGAGGAGGAGCATAGGGCTCATTTGAGGGCTGTGTTGCAAAGACTTGAAGGAGGAGAAATTGTAAGCTAAATATAAAAAGTGTGAATTTTGGTTGAAGGAGGTTGCTTTCCTAGGGCATGTGATGTCGCGGGATGGTATAAAAGTGGATCCTAAAAAGACCGATATGATTAAAAATTGCCCTAGACTGTTGACCCCATCGAACATTAAGAGTTTCTTGGGTCTAGCGAGCTATTATCGGAGGTTTGTGAATGGGTTTTCTTCTATTGCACTATGACAAAATTGACTTAAAAGAGGGTCAAGTTTGTGTGGTCCGATGAATGTGAAAGGAGTTTCCAAACATGAAAGATAAGCTTGTGTCCGCTCCTATATTGTTATTACCAGATAGGCTTGAGGAATTTATGTGTATTGTGATACTTCCCGGGTTGGTTTGGTTTGCGTATTGATGCAAAATGGTAAGGTCATAGCTTATGTTTCTAGACAACTCAAAGTGCATGAAAAGAACTACCCTGCCCATAATCTTGAGTTAGTCGCCATTGTGTTTGCATTAAAGATTTGGCGTCATTACTTGTATGGGGTGTAGGTTGATGTGTTCACCGATCATAAGAGCCTCCAATATGTCTTCACTCAAAAGGATCTCAACTTGAGGCAAATGAGATGGTTAGAACTTCTTAAGGACTATGAAATAAGTGTGTACTATCATCAAGGCAAATATGGTGGCGGATACTTTGCATAGGGTGTCTATGGGTAGCCTAGCTCTTGTTGATGATGGTGATAAGGAGATGGCTAGGGAGGTGCACCGATTGGCTAGAATGGGAGTTAGGTTGGAAGAGGTTGGTAATGGGGGTATTGTTGTTGATGATGGTTCTAGGTCTTCCTTGATTTATGAGGTGATAGCAAAACAAGATCTCTCCTCAAGCATATCCTCAAGGATCTTTTCTATCAAACCATCAACACATGGTACACACAACCTACCTTGGTACCTAAGGGAACCATCTCCCCTTGGGAGAGATCTTGAGGATAGAAAAGATCCTTGAGGATACGCCTTCCACCCTCAAACGGATGGCCAAGCCGAGAGAACCATCCAAACCCTTGAGGATATGCTTAGAGCATGTGTGTTGGAACTTAAAGGTAGTTGGGATGACCATCTTTCGTTGATTGAGCTTGCCTACAACAATAGCTATCATTATAGTAACAGTATGGCTCCATTTGAGGCTCTCTATGGGAGATGTTGTAGATCACCGGTTGGTTGGTTTGAGGTTGGTGAGTGAGCCGTTTTGGGATCAGACATGTGTATGGAGACTCTTGATAAAGTTAGAATGATTAGAGAAAAGTTGACAACAACCCAAAGTCATCAAAAGTCCTATGCCTATGTGAGGAGAAGGGATCTTGATTTCCAAGTTAGTGATTGGGTTTACTTGAAGGTGTCACCCATGAAGGGTGTGGTCCATTTTGATAATAAGAGTAAGTTGATCCCAAGATATGTGGGTCCTTATGGGGTGATGAGAAGGGTTTGCAAGGTAGCTTATGAGTTGGAATCGCCTAGCGAAATGGATTTGTTCATCCGGTGTTTCATGTGTCCATGTTGAGGAAATGTGTGGGTGATCCAAATGTCATTATGCCTCTTGATGTTGTAGGTGTTGTTGAAGATATTTGACCTATGAAGAGGTTTCGGTTTAGATCTTGGATAGGCAGGTGAAGATATTGAGAAACAAAGAGGTCGCTTCCGTTAAGGTCCTTTGGAGGAATCAACAAGTTGAAAGTGCTACTTGGGAGGCCAAAGCGGACATGCAAAAGCAATATCCTTACCTTTTCCACTCCACCCAAGCATAAGGTATTTATCTAAGTCCTTTATGTGATCTCAAGTCTTAAGTTCAGCCCTCATGTTATTGCATATGTTCATGTTTAAATTAACTAAGTTCATGATGATTTTACACTTATGATGAGATTTTAAAATAATATTTAAGTGCATTATTGCATTACTATGTAGGCTGAAATTGTCTTTTTTGTGTCTCTCATATATGTCTCTTTGACCTTAGGGGACGAATGTTCCCAAGGGGGAGATATTGTAACGACCCCAAAAAGTGACTAGAAATGTGCCTCAAATGTGCTCGGAATAATAATTTTCATATATCTCAAAATTCATGTGCGATATCAAAAATTCAACTTCACATTCTTGTTCAGGGGGTCGTTTTGAGTGGAAAATGGGTCTAATCCCGATTTAAGAGCAAACGATTAGCAATTTTGATTTTTCAAAAATAAAAATTCTAGTGAGGTTTGCGCACTCCTGGCGCGACGCGGCTAGGGCACGGAGATGAAGAAATCATAATTTCGCGATAGGTCCACGATGCAGACCTATGTATTTCCTACCCAGTTAATTTTGTACAGTCCAAGACTTTTGGGTCTTGGGCCTAAGTGTTCCCAAATGTGAAAATGCCTATACTTAACCATTTTCTACCCTCATATTATTCTAAACATTCCCCAATACTCATTCAAACACTTACCCAATATTTTACTGCTGAACTCAACTCTCAAAACCCTCTCCGAATCTAAGGATTTCCTATCAAACTTTAAGTCTCCATCTCCAATCTTCATCAAGTTTATCTCCAAGTCTAAAGTATGTGGGTTTCATGGGTTACTTTCACCCACAATATCTAAGCTCTTTTTACTCAAAATTGTATGATTTAAAGTTGATTTATTCATGGGTCTTACTTATTATGAAAATCACTGCACACTATGTTGGGCTTTATGAAATTGTAATTGTTATACTATGTTTGGAGTTATGAATCTAAGGTTTATTGTCAGAATTGATGAAGGATCTTGATGTATATTGTTTGAGGGTGTTACCAAGTATCTATTGATGGCTTTACACTAATTTTTCTAGCATGATTTCACTCTTGAATTGAATGGTTTTACACTAACATTACATACCCTCTAAGTATTTGATAAAATGTCCGGTTGTGGATTCTGAGGAATTGAAGGTCCAATGTATATCTTATGAGTTGAATGACTGTATGATGATGAAATGATAATGACATGATGATGAAATGATGATGGAATAATGATGAAAAGGAATGTATGTGTATGATGATGAAAGGAGTGCGTGTATATATATATATATATATAGAGAGAGAGAGAGTGTGTTGGGGATGACCAATCCTAGCTCGGGGGGTTATAGGCTCGGGTAACCTATCGAGGGGTTGGTACCTTGGTCGCGTAACTCGCGGTCCATCAACCTTGATGGGGGGTTTGTACTCTATCAACCTCATGAAGGGGTTCATACCATGCGCCTATCTAAAGGGCTGGTAGGCCTTGGCTTTCACTATAATGGTCACTCCTTACATAATATGATCTATATAAGCGTGGTTTTACTTTAAGCATCATTCATACATGCCATATTGTTAGTATGTTATTCATTGCTTCTGATTATCCATTTTGCCTATGATGTCTACCTCTTGTTGCATTGTATCCTGCATACTTAGTACATTCAAACATACTAACGCATACTTTATGCCTATATGATGCCACCATGTAGGAAGCGGTGTACCGCTTGATCCTCCTCCTCCACATGGCTAGTACAACTTCTATCAAGCTTGTTGGTTCGTCCTCGATTTCGATGTTACTTATGATCTCTTACTATGTATTAAGACTTTCTCTCTTTTGACTTATGTATTGACTATGACGGTGAGCCCGGTTGCTTTGTCTTAGCCACTGCTCGTATCTATGTATTAAGGTGTTCTTGGACATGTTATGTATCTATGTTATGTGCTTTGACTGTATTGACTTTTGATGTTTATGATATGGAAATTACCCATAGTCCCTATTCCCCTTGTTTACGTTTATCTCTTATTGTCATTTTATTTGCTTCTGCGACCAAGGATGTGTAATGATATGCTATGAGGCTTGTTTGGGGTTCCTTCGGGTTCCCATTCTCCAATCACGTCTAGGACCTAGGCTTGGGTCATGACAGTTAATCTAAAGTACATCTAGCTAGATCTGCTGAAGCATCTGAAAATGTCAAGGATTCATCTTCAGAGAAAACTTTGAACCTCCATGGGTAAGATTTTTGATTTCTTTATCTATTTCTTAGTTTCTAAGCCCCAACAATCTCTAATTTGTAGTGCATGTACTATTTTTCAAATTCTGAAATTTCAATAAAGGGTTTTTGAAAACTCATAAAGAATAACAAATGGCTGAATAACTGAAACTTGAAATGCTAATCATACGGTCTATGGAACCTCTACTAAGCTGTCTGAAAGGATAACTGAGACAGGCCCCAAGTAGTCAGAACTGAAGTAAAACTAAAATGACATAACATGGCATGAACTAAAGAGCCTTGGACTGGAAAGAGGCCTCACCACTATCTGGAAGCTAGCAAGTTCTCAATGGAGCAGCTGTTGAGGAACTCGGTCACCTGCATTTGCATCATAAAATGATACAGGTCCCAAGGACATCAGTATGTAGAATGTACAGTATGTAAGATGGCCAAAATAGTAAAACGATATATAATGCTTCTCAAAAGACATAAACATGATTCATAATTAAATAGCATTAATCATAAAGACTGGTATGTTGAATATAACACGTTGAAAACTAGTAAGTAAATCATAGTTTCTTAGCTTGGGGAGTTTTTCTAACAGATAACCACCACTATAAGCTTCGTGGTGATAAAGCATCTCGCCCACGCTGCCAGAGTCGTCCCGTATTTTGCCAGAGTAGGGGACGAATACTAGGGGAGTGGATCTATCCCAAAACTGGGCCATCTCAGTGGCTAATGAGGAAAGTATTGTAGTACAATCCTATCATATGTTGGCTACATAGTTTATGAGTTTGAGTAATTTATTCTACTGTCACCCATATCGGTGCTCAATACTACTCCCAAAATACCTTATATAGCTCATAACTTTTAAAGAACGAATTCTTGAAATCTTATTTTTAACTTTACTTGGCTTTCTTACTTAAATCTTTAACTTATTGATAATTAGAATCAACTCAGTGATCCCAAAATATGCTAGATTCCTTGGCTAATATGCAAGGGTAAACATTTAAATCACATTCTTGAACTTAGCTTAAAAGATGCTCAAACTAGTTTTTTCTTTTCTTGAACTAATATCAAGATTTTCAAACTAAATAAACATAAACCTTGATCATAAATGTATATAAACCTAATAACAAATCTCAAATTGGATACCAATAAGACCAAGGTTTCGTAAAACTCCGTCAAGAATATATGAAATTATCATGGAATTTAACACACTTACAAGGTTTACAGTAAACTTTGATACTTAAAGGTTCATGGGTGAAAACTAGTTTCAATTTCTACAATATTAGCAAAATAATTACTTTTGGGCGGCCTTACATACTTGAGAGAGGATTCTTGAAGAATTGAAGAAATTCTCTTGAATGTTCTACCCGCTCTTCATCTTACGCTTGAAGATTCTACGGAGGGTTTCTTGTTTTGAACTAATGAATGAATGAAATAAATATTTTTTTGAACTTAAATCGTCGTAAAACTTAGTTTAGGATATGGGTTGTGAAAAAGTCAGAAATACCCCTCCTCTTTAAAAAATAAAATCTGACCCATATTTACACTAGTGTGCGACGTGCACTAGTGTTATTTAGTACTTTTTCGTGAAAACAACTTTTTGTCAAATTTATGGAAAATCACTAAGTGTGGTTTCGCGTTCCCTCTGCATAACGGAGAGGATGCGAATTTCATCACTGTTTCTGAAATTTTTGGGGGAAAATAATTTGTATTTTTTAAAGTTTTTATCGAGTGGAGATCATTTTTCAGCTCGATTTTTCGCATTGATCGGAAATCCATTCTTGGATTTGCAAATGGGGCATGGGAAGATACGTTACACGCAAGGTCAAGTCTAGGGTTATTTTCATCCTTTCACGGGGGTGTTACAATATCTCCACCTTGGGATCATTCGTCCTTGAATGGTAACGATACATACAAATCAGCTCAAAACACATGATTCTCTAACTTAACAAATATAATTCTTCAAGGTGAAATGTGAAAGTTACCTTCAAGGTCCTCATTTAGGCCAACGAACAAGTATGGGTACTTGGCCTTCATGTCTGCTTTTGTTTCCCATATGTCTTCTTCCACAAATTGATTCCTCTAGAACCTTCACCGAAGCAATCTCCTTGGTCCTCAATTTACGAACTTGCCGATCTAATATCTGCACTAGAACCTCTTCATAAGACAAGTTGTCCTTAATCCCAACACATTAAACTGGGACAAATAAAGAGGTATAATCCCAACACTTTCAACTGGGACAACTAAAGAGGGATCTCCCAAGCACTTCTTAAGCATGGAGATATGAAATACTATGTGTATAGCACACAACTCCACTGGTAGCTCTAGTTCATAAGCAACACTGCCCACTCTTCTCATAATCTAGTAAGGCCTAATATATCATGCACTAAGTTTCCCTTTTTTCTCGAATCTCATAACTCCCTTCATTGGAGATACCTTTAAGTATACTCAATCACCTACCTCAAACTCCAGGTTCTTCTTCTAACATCTATGTAAGACTTTTGTCTTCTCTGAGCTGTCTTAAGCCTCTCCTGTATAACCTTTACTTTTTCCATAGCCTGATGGACTAGATCAGGTCCTATCAATCTGCCTCACCAACTTCAAACTATCCTATGAGTGATTTACATCTTCTCCCATAAAGAGCCTCTCAAATGGTGCCATCTATATACTGGCTTGAAAACTCAATCAAAGATAAATGATCATCCCAATTACCTTTAAAGTCTATCAAACAAGCTCTCAGCATATCTTCCAAGGTTCGTATAGTTCGCTCTGCTTGCCTGTCCGTCTGTGGATGGAAGGCTGTGCTAAGATTCACCTTTGTATCAAGCCCCTTCTGAAAGGACTTCCAAAATTGCATTGTAAACGGAGCTCCTCTATCTGAAAATTGGATATAGGAACCCCGTGTAGCCTAACAATCTCCTTAAGATAGAGTCTGGCATAATCCTGAGATGTGTCAGCTGTCTTGACAGGTAGGAAGTGAGCTGACTTGGTCATTCTATCTACTATGACTCATATTGAATCATGCTGTCTATGAGATCGAGGTAATCCTGTTATGAAGTCCATATTAATCATCTCCCATTCCATTTCTGAATCTCTATGTTCTGGGCTACACCATAAGGCCTATGTTGCTCAACCTTAACTTGCTGGAAATTTGGCATCTACATATCATTGTCCCTCTTCATACCACCCCACCAATAGACCTCTCGCAAATCTCTACACATCTTTTTCGCACCAGGGTGGATAGAGTATTTGGCATTATGAGCCTTAACCAAGATCCTATCCCTAAGACCTTCAACATTTGGCAAACACAACCTGCCTTGGTATCTCAGGGCACCATCTCCTCCTTTTGAGAACACTAATACTTTCTGCTTCTGAACATCTCTTTCAATTGGAGAAGGATGAGATCCTTGTCTTGCTTTTCTTTCACTTCCACCACCAAGGATGACTCTGACACATTTCTGACAATGGCCCCTCTTTCGTCAGAATCTTCAATCTGAACCCCCTAAAAGGGCTAGTCTGTGGACCTCCTTAGCTAACTCTTTCTTTTCAGCCTCAACATGGGTTGTGCTCCCCATGGTCACCCTGCTAAGAGCATCAGCAACTACATTAGCTTTACTGGATGATAGAGGATACTCATATCATAGTTTTTCAGTAGCTCCAACCATCTCCCCTGTCTCAAATTTAGCTCCTTCTTGCCAAACACATACTGCAAACTCTTGTGGTCCGTGAACACATCCATGTGCCCACCATAAAGGTAGTTTTGCCAGATCTTCAAAGCAAACACCACCACAATAAGCTCAAGATCGTGAGTTGGGTAATTCCTCTCATAAATCTTAAGCTTTCTGGAGGCATATGCTATCAGTTTGCCTCTCCGCAGTAATACACAACCCAGGCCAACTCTGGAAGCATCACAATAAACCACGAAATCATCAACTCCATCTGGTAGGGATAAGACTGGGGTTGTAATTCAACCTAGTCTTTAGCTCTTGGAAACTCTTCTCACAAGCTTCTGACCACTCGAACCTACCTTTCTTCTGAGTCAACTTGGTTAAGGGAGCTGAAATAGAAGAAAACCCCTCTACAGACTATTTGTAGTACCTCGCCAAGCGCAAGAAACTCCTTATTTCTGTGGGAGTTGTGGGCCTTGGCCAATTCTTCACTGCTTCAATCTTTTGGTAATCAACCTGGAAACCTTCACCAGACACACAAATATTTTATTATTAGGTTCGGATTCAAAATATCTGTTTCATGAGTCTTCCGTAAGAAAAAAGAGACGTAGATGAAACTAAATCATGAATAATTTCATGCCTTTTGCCGCCCAAAATGAATATAATTAGGGCCCTCAAATCAAAACCCTATAAAAAGTCAAGTTTTAGACATATTTACTTTATGCATTATGAGATTCTAATGTAAATGTTCCCCAGAAATGCTACAAATTCCAACCAGCGCTCACACTTAGAAAACTTAGCATATAGATGTTGATCCTTAAGGGTCTGAAGGATAACGCTAAGATGGTTTGCATGTTCCTCCTTACTGTGGGAGTAAATTAGAATGTCATCTATGAACACGATAACAAACATATCTAGGTACAACCTCAATGCTCTGTTCATAAGATCTATGAAAGCTGCTGGTGCATTTGTTCGCCTGAAGGACATGACCAAAAATTCATAATGACCATATCGAGTTCTGAAAGTTGTCTTAGGAATGTCTTTTTCTCTAACTTTAAGCTAATGATACCAACATCTAAGATCTATCTTGGAAAAAGCATGTAGCACCTTAAAGTTGGCCGAATAAGTCATCAATTCTGGAAAGAGGGTACTTGTTCTTAATGGTGATCTTGTTCAACTAATAGTAATCTATGCACATTCGAAAAGAATCATCCTTCTTACACATGAAAAGAACTGGAGCACCCCAAGGTGAGACATTTGGTCTAAAGAAACCCTTATCTAGAAGATCTTTCAACTGTATCTTTAACTTTTTTAGCTCCGAAGGAGCCATGCGGTAGGGAGGGATGGAGATAGGCTAAACATCTGAGAGAGTGTCTATCCCAAAGTCTACCTCCCTATCAGGAGGGACTCCGAGAAGATCCTCTATAAAAACTTCTGAGAACTCATTCATAACTGGACAGACTACACAGATGGTGCTTCAGCACGAGAATCTTGAACTCTGACTAGGTGGTATATACAGCCCTTGGAGATTAACTTTCTAGCTTTGAGATAAGAGGCGAACTGACTTTTAGGAATGACTGAGCAACCCCTCCACTCTAAGACTAGTTCATTAGGAAACTGGAACTTGACTACTCTGGTTCTGCAATCTACGGAGGCATACCCAACATAAAGCCAATCCATTCCCAGGATGACATCAAACTCTACCATATCTAACTCCACCAGATCAGCTATAATAGTCTTATGATAATTAGAGATTGGATAGCCCCTATATTCTTTGGGCTAAAATAGTCTCTCCAGTTGGAATAGAAACACTGAAAGGCTCAAGTAAGCATTCTGGACTTACCCCAAATTTCATAGCTACATACAGGGTTACAAATGATAATGTGGCTCCTGGGTATAATAATGTATAAAAATCATGGGTAAAGATTTTGAGCATACCCGTAACCACATCCAGTGAGTTCTCTTGCTCCTGTCTGGTGCCCATGGCACACAAGCAGTTTGTGCCCCCACTTGTCCCTGCTGTAGTACCTCTGTGAGGTGGCTTACCCTGTGGTGCTGAAGAGACTTTCTGTGACCTGGTATCTTTTGTATTCTACTTCCCCATAGGATAATCCTTGGAGAAATGCCCCACCTGACCACATTTAAAACATCCATTTGTGCCCAAAAGGCACTCTCCGGGGTAAGACTTACCACACTTACCACAAGTAGGATAACGGTGTGATCCTGAGCCATGCTACCCTGTGACTGGCTGCTCGGGAACCTATGGTGCTGTGATCCCTGCTCATTTCTAACCCTCAGTGTAGGTGCACTAGCGGATGAAGGTGCTGGTCTGGATGTCTTAGGCTGGAAAGATGAGTGACCTCCATTTCCAGTCCCTCTCTTGCCGGACTCCTAGCCTGATGTCTTGGCCCTCTTACTCTTGAAATCCTCCCTATCCTGCATCTTCTCCTCCTCTACCTAGTACACATACATCATCAAATGGGCTATATCCATATTCCCTATCACCATCGCGTTCCTTCCCTCTCTCTTAGTCATTCAAGAGAGCTCGGACACGAAGAGATCCATCCTAATACGCATATCCGCCACCATAGCTGGAGCGTAACGGGATAGCTGAGTAAACTTGAGGTTGTACTCCCGCACACTCATATTTTCCTGCTTCAAGTTCAGAAACTCTCTTACCTTAGCCTGTCTCATCTCCCTGGGAATGTACTGTCCCAGAATGGCCTCCTCAGACACTGCCCAAGTAATTGCTGACGCCCCTTCTGCCTTACTCTCTTTCCACTAGTCAAACTACAATCTAGCTACCCCTTTGAGCTGGTAGGCAGCCAACTCAACCTACTCAGTTATCCGTATCACCTGGAACAGCTTCTGAAGCTCCTCGATGAAGTTCTCAGGATCCTCTTTTACATTGGACCCCGTGAACGCTAGTGGGTTCATCCTCAGGAACTCACGAACTCTAGCGGTATCTGCCCCATCATTCTTGCCATCTCCCTGACAACCTCCCTCGTTAGTGACTGCTTGAGCCAAAGTCTGAATGGCCTGGCAAAGCTCAGCGTTAGAAATGTCTGCCTGTTGTGGCTGCTCCACAGGCACAGCTGGGCCTCTGGGTTCCTCGGGAATTCTGCCAGGCTGGTTTGCATTCCTTCTGGATGGGCGTCCTCTACCCCTTACTGGTCCGTTATCTCTGCAGGGAGGCATAATCTAAAAAAACAAAGCGTGAACGCATGAGTTAGAAGGGGACTTTACTGAGATATACTTTGAAGCACGAGATAAAGAATGACAAGTAATGATAACACTTCCTAATGTCCCGTAGCCTCGCTATTATAGATGTGGCATCCTTCACACCCATAATATGGATTCTACTAGACACGGTTCCATAGAATCCCTAGGAATCTTGAACTCTGTGCTCTGATACCAAGTTTATCAAGCCCCGAGCCTACACCTTAGACGTGGCTGGCACTCGAAAACTATTTTTGCTCCCAAGCGAACCACTTGGCCTGGCTACTTACTCAATGGAAGACTTAATAATAATGGAAAAGGTCATAAAAGTAATAAAATAAGCTAAACTATTTGCATAACTAAATAAGAAAGCATTTAAAGCAAGGCTTGATTAACCAAAAATTGAAATACTAATCATACGGTCTATGAAACCTCTACTAAGTTGTCTGAAAGGACTATTAAGACAGGCCCCAAGTTCTCAATGGAGCGGCTGCTAAGGAACTTAGTCAACTGCATCTGCATCATAAAACGATGCAGGTCCTAAGAACGTCAGTACGTGGAATGTACGGTATGTAAGATGGCCAAAACAGTAAGACGATATATATAATGCTTCTCAAAAGACATAAACATGATTCATAATTAAATGGCATTAATCATAAAGACTGGTATGTTGAAAATAACATGCTGAAAATAACACGCTGAAAACTATTAAGTAAATTATACTTTCTTAGCTTGGGGAGTTTCTCTAACTGACAGCCACCACTATGAGCTTCGTGGTGAAACAGTGTCTTACCCATGCTGCTAGAGCCATCCCGTATTTTGCCGAGGTAGGGGACAAATACTACGGGAGTGGATCCATCATAAAACTGGGCCATCTTAGTAGCTAAAGAGGAAAGTACTATAGTACAATCCTATCCTACTCTGGCTACATAATTTATGAGTTTGAGTAATTTATTCTGCTCTCACTCATATCAGTGCTCAATACTACTCCCAAAATACCTTATATAGCTTATAATTTTTAAACAACGAATTCTTGAAATCTTCTCTTTTGGGGTCTTCGCCCAGCTTTAACTTTTCTTGGCTTTCTCACTGAAATCTTTAACTTACTCATAATTAGAATCAACTCAGTGATCCCAAAATATGTTAGATTCCTTGGATAATATGCAAGGGTAAACATTTAAATCACATTCTTGAACTTAACTTAAAAGATGCTCAAACTAGTCTTTTCTTTTCTTGAACTAATATCAAGATTTTCAAACTAAATAAATATAAACCTTGATCATAAATGTACATAAACTTAATAACAAATCTCAAATTGGATACCAATAAGACCAAGGTTTCATAAAACTCCGTCAAGAATATATGAAATTGTCATGGAATTTAACACATTTACAAGGTTTACAGTAAACTTTGATACTTAAAGGTTCATGGGTGAAAACTAGTTTCAATTTCTACAATATTAGCAAAATAATTACTTTTGGGTGGCCTTATATACCTGAGAGAGGATTCTGGAAGAATTGAAGAAATTCTCTTTGAGTATCTACTCGCTCTTGATCTTATGCTTGAAGTTTCTAGGGATAGTTTCTTATTTTGAACTAATGAATGAATGAAATAAACGTTTTTCTAAACTTAAATCATCGTAAAACTGACTTAGTTTAGGATATAAGGTGTGAAAAAGTCGAAAATACCCTTCCCCTTTAAAATATGAAAACTGGCCCATATTTACACTACTACGCGATACGCACTAGTGTTACTTAGCACTTTTTCTCGAAAAAAGCTTTTCGTCAAATTTTTAAAAAACCACTAAGTGTGGTTCTGCGTTCCCTCCGCGTCGCAAAGAGGACGCGGATTCCTCACTATTTCTGAAATTTTTGGAGAAAAATAATTCACGTTTTTTCGAGTTTCTGTCGAATCGAGAATATTTTCCAACTCAATTTTTTACACTGATCGCAAATCCGGTCTAGATTTGTAAACGAGGCATGGGAAGATACGTTAAGCGCAAGGCCAAGTCTAGGGGTATTTTTGTCTTTTCATGGGGGTGTTACAATCAGGATGGAGTACCAATAGCAACTTAGCGTGCCCTTATTGTACGGAGGAAGCACAATCTTTCAGGTTACAACATGGTGGAAAAATAACTTGGTTTGACAGTCATAGAATGTTTCTTGATCAAAGTCATCCATTTAGAAAAGATCATAAAAACTTTTTTAAAGGTCGAACTGTCACAAGACCGCCACCACCAATGAGAACTGGAGAAGAAATTTTTAATCAAATTTATGAGTTAGGGATAAGGAAAGTAGCCGAGTTAGATGTAGAAGAGGTGAATAAGAGAATATGTAAGTCTTGTGGATGGAAAAAATGAAGCATCTTATGGGATTTGCCTTATTATAGTTCTAACCTGATACAACATAATCTTGATGTCATGCATTGAGAAGAATGTCTTTGATAATGTGTTTAACACAATTCTTAATGTTAATTCTAAAACCAAAAGACAATCCAAAAGCACGTCTAGATATTGAAAAATACTGTGATCGACTGCAGTTGACAAGGAATCCCGATGGAAGCTATCCCAAAGCTACATATACAATAGAAAAGAATTAAAAAGAAGGCCTCGTTTGATTGGTTGGAAGGTATGAAGTTTCCAGATGGATATGTTTCAAATATGAGTCGATGCTTAGACACAGAAAAATTTAAGTTATTTGGTATGAAAAGTCATGATTGTCATGTGTTTATGCAATGACTATTGCCAATTACTTTTCGTGAGCTACTTCCTTGTAATGTGTGCCAGGCACTTACAGAATTGAGTTTATTTTTTAAAAATCTTACTTTAACTGTCCTTCTAGTAGTAGATTTGGAGAGATTAAAAGTATATATTCCACAGATCTTGTGTAACTTAGAACGGATATTTACCCCTGACTTCTTTAACTCAATGGAGCATTTACCAGTGCACTTGCCATATGAAGCACAGATTGCTGGACCTGTACAATACAGATGAATGTATCCTTTTGAGAGGTAAATATAAACTATTGATGCTTTTATGGAAAAAATATATTATTCCTGACATTATAATTTAATTATTCTCTATATAGGTAGGTACCTTCGAACTCTTAATAATGATTGAAAATAAAGCTAGTGTTGAGGGTTCCATTTGTGAAGCATACTTGATGGCAGAGTCAGCCCAATTATTTTCTTATTATTTTGAACCTCACGTTATGTCATGTAATTATGATGTGACCCACAATGATAATGGTGGTTTTATGGAGTACATAGAAGAAAATTTATCAATATTCATCCATCCAAGTAGGTTATCAGCAGAAGCCAAAAAAAGAGATTTATCTCTTGAAGAAATCAAGGCTGCTCAAACTTATATTCTTCTAAATTGTAAAGAGGTTGAGCCATTTGTGAGGTAACATTCTAACGTTATACTTTTTTAATTAATATAACAAATATGTTCAAATATTAAGACTTTCTATATAAATTATTTTGTTGCAATGAAGCTTGTATATGCAACGTCCGGAAGAGGAGTTTCCAAATATCTCTAAAGACCAAATAGATGAGTCTCGACACAAATTTTTCTATATGGTTCAAGAAATATATAAGCTTCCACCAATTATTATTTATACAACTATGATGGATTAATTAAGTTATCTTGTGAAACTAAACTACGTTTTATAATAACTTTTCATATAGGTTAGATCCAATCATACTGAAAATGAATACTTGCGTAGTCTTGCCCATGGACCATTAATAAGTCTGTACTCTTATCCAATGTGTTTTGTTAATGAATATAAATTTCACACTATTCATCGCAGCACAAGATTAACAATGAATAGTGGAGTTTGTATCTCGGATCCAAATATCGGTGATTTTTATGGAAAAATACAAGAGACTATACAAGTGAAATACCGTAAAGCACTTTTAAAGCAAACTATATTATTTAAGTGTGAATGGTCTGATCCAACAAAGAACATTGGTGTTAAGGAGCATAGTCAGTATAAATTGATTGACATTAATCATCGTCGTCAATTTAAGAAATATGAATCCTTTATTCTTGCAATGCAAGCAACTCAAGTGTGTTATGTGCCTTATCCTAGTATAGAAAGGGAAAAGGATGCTTGGTTAGCTGTATTAAAAGTCAAACCTCGAGATGTTATTGAATTACCTGATGTAATCATAGCGGAAGAACCAAATCTTCCATTCCAAGTTGAAGAAGTTGAAGTTCATGAGATTGATATGAATATTACTGTTGATGAAGTTATACTTTTACATGATCCAAATGGGGAGGCAATTGAAATAGATGAACCAACTGATAGAGTGTTGCCAGAACATCATGTATTGGAAGAAGAATCTACAGAGGTTGAGTATAAAACTGAAGAGGATGAGGAGGAAGAGTTTGAAAAGGATGAGGAGGAAGAGGTTGAAGAGGATGAGGAGGAAGAAGAATAGATACTGACTAGTGTGTTAGTAGAAAAATGATGTCGCATCTATTATTTTAGGTAGGAGTTAATTGTGATTTTGTGCAATTTAAAACTTTAATTTCATAGAAAGAATACTTACGATCACAACCTATGTGTCACAGCTAACATTTTAGTTAGAAAAGTGTTCTGTTAGTGAATTTACTTACACTGACTCAATTTTGTAATTTTCTTTTTTTAGTCATTATCAGTTGAAGGGATTCAGTAACTGAACAAAGGAAAATAAAAAGATAGCATAATAAGGCATAATCATCCCACCAGTTCTTCTTTATATTTTCAGTAGGTATTGTTAAAGTCGTGAACTTTATTTGATTTGGGGTAATGTTTTAATGTTGTTTTGTTCATATGGAATGTGGGTTTTACTGAGTTTTTGCTGTAACGTTTAGGTGATTTGTGTTCTTTCAGGATTTGGGTGTTGTTTTAATGTTTGGTTCATTTTTATGTAAGCTGATGCAAGGTTTATAGCGGGGTGGCCTGGTGTCTCATTTTCAAGATTTGTAGCAGGTTCATTTCTCTTTCTGCAGCTCTATGATTCATGAGGTAAGTTGTATAGCCGAAGTTCTTGTTATATGCTTGTTTTTTGTTTGCGGATAAGAGAGTATAATAACATAATACAGTTAAATTGGTTATCTCTTTCTTTTTGTTTTTGTAGATATGACTCGAGGCAGAGGCTGAGGTAGAGCAGGTCATGCAAGCAAGATCTCAATTAGAGGCCGAGTCAGCAGCAGCATAAATCGAGTTAACATGCCTAGTGTTCCCGTTCCCACACTTCAACAAGGTGATATTAGTTCCTCTGGTGAGCCCCGTCATATTAGCGAAGCTCAAACATTAGCTCCTACGAATTTGCCACTGATTCAAACATCAGCTCATGGTAGTACTCCATCTGTCCATTCTGAACCAGCAGCCCCCATAATCCATAATTAGACCAATCCAATATGTGGGGGTACATCTACTCCAAAAAATATAATAGGTGGGGGTATGTCGAGTCAAAACTACACAATAGATGAAGGTGGGAGTAATAGTAATCCTGGACGGCAGACGCTTGTTTTTCTTTCTCCTTCGGGGCTAGTATGTGTTGGACTATTATTATTTATATGTTGTAATTTATAATATCTTCAAAAAAAATTTCAGGTTAGAACCTTCAAATTAATGCTCTAATAGGATATACGAGTCTTTCAATAGTGAACTTGATCCTAAAGAAGTGAATTGGAAAAATGTCTCAGAAAAACTAAAAGAATTTTATTTTGGAGAATTTGAGGTATAATATACAACTATTTCAATAAGAAAATTTGTCACTTTTATAAGTTACTAATGTTGCTATTTATAAACTATTCCAGAAGGCATTTTATTGGGATTCTTCAATTAATAGTGAAGTGAAAATTCAATGGCGAAAGAAGGCAGCGAGAAGGTACAGTGATTTCATTTCTATTATAAAGAAAGGTGTTGTTCGGCCAAAGTACCTTCCAGAAGAAACCTGGGAAAGTTCGATGACTATTTGGAAAGATCCTAAGATTATTGAAAAGTCAGAAATAAATTCAAGAAATCGTTGTAGCGGTGAGAATGCAGTTGCTCAGGGTACTCGCACTGGAGGCTCTATTACCATTGGAGGGCATCGTGGGAGACTTGTAAGTATATTGTCAACATCCTTAATTTACTTATGTCACTTAGTCACTATAATAACTTGTAATTGAGGACCTGTGTGTGGGGTCCAACCCCCTTTTTCTTTGAATTCAACAAATGCTGCTAACAAGAAATTTCAACAAAGCAGCACCTATCAAATTTGTATTTTGCTTTGTTATTGATGTCATCAATGACATCAAAGAGGCAAAACATCCTGTATAAAAGGAGTTGATGAGCTTCTCCATTTGACACATCAAATTGAGAGAAAAAAGAAAGAGAGTCACAGAGAGAATAAAATACATTGAGTATTTTATGTGTGAGGTATACCATAAACTATATAATAAAAATAGTTTGTGAAGAAAAGTAGAGTGTGAGCGATATTTTAGTAAGTTAAAAAATCAAAAGAAATTATTTCTTTTGTATGTGTAGAAGTCTTGAGGAGTATTGTACTCGTGTCTACACGGTGTAAAATTTCTTACAATAGTAATATCAGTTGCTCCTCTTGGACGTGGTTTTTCCCTTATTTAAAAGGGTTTTCACGTAAAATATTTGGTGTCATAATTTTTCCATTTTTCTTTTTATTGTGTCATATTTATTTTGTAAGGTCCATTTTTTCCCAACACTGTGTTCTTTTATATATACTTAGATTGAGAGCTTTTCTTTCATATAGATTTATTAGTATCATCACATTACTTGGATGGAAAAGCTGTTTCAGTATAGTTTAAATACCTCAAGGTGCTTCAGATCACCAGTTCCTGATAAGTACTGAGAATCTAGGTAAAAGCCAGAGAGTTTCAGGTATTTGAGATTTGTTGGAGAGATGTGAAAGGGGATTCTTTTAAAGTCTTTTGATCCATAAAGCTAAGTATTTCAAGCCGTATTTGAAAATTCAACAGATACATTCAACTTCACATGTCATTTTTTGAAGATTACGTGTTTTACTCAGCATCAATTCTGCATTTTCAACACGAGAAATATGGACTGGAAAGGAATTCCAAATCATAAAGTTTTGCAGAGTTCCGGAGTACTGCTTCTTCATTTTCTGTGCTGAAGTTAGGAATATACAGATGTCTCAATTTCACCATATCCCAACCTGTGGTTGGTAGTAATAGCTTCTTCTTTCTCACAGATCGAACACATTTTAATATAAGAGTTTCAAGGTTTTAAAGATTGGATATGCTTGAAGGAATTGAATATTGTTCGATATAAGCAGATAAATACTTCAAGTGATGGAGCTCAGTTGGAATAAAATCAATCACAATGTTGTGCCACAAATCCACGATCAATGAAATGGTTCTCCAAAATGATATATAGGCTATTGAAAAGAACCGAGATCCAACATGAAAACTGGAAAACACAGCAAAAACTAAAGTTCCAAACCAAACCAAACTAGAAAACACCGATTTCTACAGATACCCTGTTTTGTGTCATTGATCCGTTGTATGTTTATGCACTGGGCGTGCCCTTCTATTGATTAATCTATGTGTCTTTCTTATTAATAGTTTATCCCCTATTCTTCGTATTGGATGGAAAAACATCAGTAGGAGCATCTCCCATCACCCTCTGTGATGACATCCTTCGATAGCTAGGCAATGACAGAATTCTCTACATTTAAGCTACAGGTTTGTAACATCAAGCCACCTCTATGTTTAGTAGTTTAGAATTGCCTTCGACAAATTTAGTCTTGAATTTTTCTGCTCGTGACCTTGATAAGGATGATGAACCAGACCTGGGAGAGGATGCCAACTTGGCCTTCCTCAGCTTTTGTTCTTAGGACCCACTGTAGGTGCTATGTCCCTGTAAAGAGCAGACACTGATTAACTTTGTGTAATCTGTCAAAACGATGCAATTAAAACTATAAGATAAGTATCCACAGAATATGAGGATCAGTACATCTACTATAACAAACTTTTCTTGAGATTTTGCAGAAGCAATATATGTTAATGAACTGTGAAGTTACTACGTCATTTTAGTTAGTAGTAATTGAACAAGTCTGATTCTATTGGAATGAATTTCTGATGAGGGAGAGTATTCTTACAAAGAATTATTTTTATTGATGTTAGTTTCTTATATTCTCTTCTAGACTTGAGCTTTAGCTCTTATACCAAACCCATCTTGGAGTATATTTGTGTAGCAGTGAGATGGATATTAGCATTGTATTTGAATCTTCATGTTTATGTTTGCTTGACCAAACCTGTTATGTGGTGACGAATCGATGCCTGTTGTTGATATGTCGGTAAGGTGATTCCGGAACCGAGTTGTGTTGTTATCTTGAATTAGGAGTTGATTTCAGGTTTCTTGTTTAACTCTGTGTTTTCTTAGTCGATTTCAAACTCTTTCAGTTAAATGGCCTGTCAAGTGGTTTCATGTCACTTTCACTGTTTTTCTCATGAGTCTGGTTTTGATTGGTTGGTATCACTGTTACGTTTTGCTTTAAGAGGTTTGATAGGTTGGTACTCATGTTGTGTTTTGCTTTAAGAGGAGATGGGCTAGTTTATGGATTGGTATCAGAAAAACTCATCTCTCTATATATTTGAGTTCCAAATGTTTAGGTATTTAAGGTTTGTTTATATTTCACACTCTTCAGATCTCATTTGTGGGATTTCACTGGGTACGTTGATGTTTGAAATTCCCAATTTATGTTATGCAGATTTTGGAGAAAGATTATGAAAAATAATATTGTTGTTATTATTGAATTTATTAATTACCTCTCGTTTTTATAGGAGAAATTATCAAGAAATATTACAAAATCAAACACAGTCTCAGTCTAATGTTGATCAGTTTCTAATATTTTACCAAGCTGCGAGAGGTGAAAAAAAAGAAGAATATATGGTATTGGATCTCAAGCAAAATCATTTTATGGGACAAATTTTTGTGCCTCTTCTAGATTTGATTCTTCTACCTCAATATATTGCGCCAAATAGCACCGACAGGTATTGATCAGTTTGTGAAGCAATTATTCCCTCACTGATTGATCATATACTTCTTGTAATTGCCAATAAAATACGTTTTGTCACAGATTCGTCGCTACAACCACCGACTGATTCTTTTTTTTTGTTGCTAAATGGTTAGCAACGCTAGTAATATCGACGGATGATATTCGATCATTATTCCGTCAGTAAACCAAAATAGCGACGGAATATTTTATTTAAGTCCGCCGCTAAATGTTTTTTTTTTTTGGTAGCGTAGTAATAGTAATAATAATACCAATAATAATAATAATAATAATAATAATAATAATAATAATAATAATAGTAATAGTAATAGTAATAGTAATTGTAATAGTAATAGTAATAGTAATAGTAATAGTAATAGTAATAGTCATAGTAGTAATAATAATAGTAATAGTAATAATAGCATAGTATTAGTAATATCAATAGTAATAGTAAGGGGCTGTTTGGTTTGATATAAGTTATGATAGAATAAGTTATGATGAGATAAGTAATGATGAGATAAGTAATGATGAGTAATTTATGTTGAGGTTATATTTTATTGAGTGTTTGGTTTGTTGGATAAATGTTAAGAATATATTATTTACAAAAATACCCTTGACTTTATTAACTTTTCATATATTATTTTCTTGTTTTAGTTATTCAATATTCATTTTTAAAATAAATCTTTCATCTTATAAAACTTAAATATTTTTATGTATGCATGGTATGCATTTAAAATAAAACTTTTTTCTTATTTAATTTAAAAATACAACCTCTATTTTTAAATTTGTTAAAGTAAAAAGGATTTAAAAAAATAGAATTAGTAAATAAAAATTATATTATATAATGCAAATTTTTTATAGAAAAATATGAAGAAATATCATAAAAATAAGAAGGGAAGGTTGTGAATGTTATATATGTCGTATCCAGAAGAAGATCTATGCGAAAGTCTACTTCCCTTTTGGGAGGAATATCAGGCAAATCTTCGGGGAAAACATCAGGAAACTCATTAACCACTGGAACCGATTCAAGAGTAAGTGGCTTAGACTCCAGATCTTTAACCCTCACAATATAATAAATGCACCCCTTAGAAATCATCCTTCTGGCTTTGATATAAGAGATAAACCGACACTTAATAACAGAATCACTACCTTTTCGTTCAAGAATAGGCTCATCCGAAAATTAGAATTCGACTTTCCAAGTTTTACAAGCTATAGAGGCATATGATGCATGCAACCAATCCATCTCAAGTATAATATCAAAATCAAACATCTCAAATTCCACAAGATCACACGGAAGGACTTTATGCAAAAGAAAGACAGGGCAACCCCGATAGATTCTTTGGGCAACAATAGACTCACCGACGGGAGTATAAACTGACAAGGGCTCCCTTAGAATTTCAGGATTCCACCCAAACTTAACAGCCAAAAGAGGGGTCACAAAAGATAAATTTGCACCCCGGTAAAGCAAAGCATAAGCACCAAAATAAAAGATTTTTAATATACCAGTCACTACATCTGGAGTCTTTTCTACTTCTTATCGAGCATGCAAAGCATATAACCTGTTGTTTCCGGGGGGGCACCACTTTGGTGGAGCTTTTTGCTGGCCTTGATCACCTTGAGCCACTTGGCCCTGACTCTTCTTGGCAGCTTTAGGATAATCAACAACCTTATAGCCCCTATCATCACATCTAAAACAAGCACCTGAACTCCTAAATCACACACCCAGTGATTCTTCCCACAAGTAGTACACTAAGGGCGTATTGGCCAACCTCCAACCTGTGCCTTGGGAGGAGACACTCTAGCTTTGGAAACATTTTCATTTGAAGGCCTGGAGGCACTCTAGCATTGGTAACATTTGCATTCGAACCCTCGCCTTGTTGGAAGGGATCATATCCTTCACCACTCCTAGAGTTGGAGAACCCACCATCATAATAGACTCTCTTGGAATCATTCACCCTCTTATCCTGGAGCTTTTCCCTTCAATCTGTTCAACATAAGTCATGAGCCTGGAGATGTCTATATCCTAAATAAGGAAAGTCACACAACATTCTTTCACAACCAAATCAGAGATCCCCGAAATAAACTTGTGCATTCTTGTACAGGGGTCAACTACTAGCATAGGAGCATACTTTGAGAGCTTTGTGAATTTGAGGGAATATTCTCTCACACTCATAGCCCCTACTTGAGGTTGATAAGTTCTATCATTTTCGCCTCCCTAAGCTCAAGAGGAAAGAAACGGTCGCGAAAGACAAACTTAAACTCTTTCCAACTAAATTAACCATCATCAACCCTCTCCATTAACCATTGGATATATCACACTTGACCCACATCCTTCAATTGATAGGCAACAAATTCAACCTTATCCTCTAAAGTCACCCCCATAATAGTCAAAACCTTAGAGAGTTCATCAATGAATTCTTGAGTATTATTATCACCTTTTGATCTATAAAACTATAGAGGATTCATCTGAGTAAAATCTCGCACTCTAGTAGCCCAAGTGGAGCATAAGGAAGAGGATTAGCCTACCTAGCCTGGTTGGTCACCACTTGAGCAAGCATGACAAAGGAAGTGTGGAATTCATCTTGAGTAACCGGCTCTCCCATAAGCTCTTGAGGGACTTGATCCTTATTAACTGGAGCCAGCCTTAGTAGAGGGGCTCTTATTGGAGGAATCTTTTAAGGGATTAAGGACATCATCAAAGTTAGAAAGTATTAAGATACAGTACAAAGAACGACATAAGATATGAAGAAGTGAGACAATTCCTAATATGTTGTCATAGCCTCCCACTCATAGGCATGGTGCACTTGACACCCATGAATAGGACTGTACTTGACATTACATGTTAGACTCCGAGGATAATTTATAAATCTAGTGTTCTGATACCAAGCTTGTCATGATTCGGACCTAGGGTCTAGGAGTGATATGGTGAGTAGGAACCCGAGAGTCTCCAAACAAGCCTCATAGCATCCACATACACATCACCGATTTAGAAGTGCTTAGTAAAGAAATAAACACATAGTTCTAAGAGATGAAAAAGTATGACTTACGCTATGAGAATGTCATAGGGATAGGGATTTGCATGGATTCATATAGCACATAGGAACTAAAGGACAGATAAGTATGACTCATGCTATGGGGATAGAATGAGACTTAGGACTTTTCACATTTCCACATCTTATCATGAGAAAATCCTTATCTCATCAATATTCAATAGATATCCATAATCGTAGTCTCCATAAAAGAGTGTACATGTTGTCCAATAATGCCTCTAAGTCATAGAATAATATGGAGGCAAAGAGATGTCCCGATCTCACCCTCAAAGTAAATAAAACATAAGCAAAAGCAATATAGTAGATAGATGGATAATTGCTTGTCCTTTGATGATAAGACTCACCACAACAACTTTCACAACCCGAGCTAACCGTTAAGATTGGATGAAGATAGTCTCTGGTCCCTACATGGTTAGATTGTGTAGGCAGAGAGTATGTATTAGTACATTTGAATGTACTAAATATGCGGGCATGCAATGCATATGAACTCATTAAACCCGCATCTAATGTTAGATGACAAGGACACATACATATAAAGAAGTATATACATAAGAAAAAGTAATATATCAATATACCATGAAATTCTATGATGCATGAAATGCCTTAATACTTTAACATAGTAGGGATGAGACCTTAGCGACATCTAGACCATGCGAGCTATTTCATAGAATTTTGGTGTCTTCCCCACACTGAATAAGAGGTGATCTACTTTCCAGAGGTAGACCATACTTCTCCTTACGGGCATATAATTTTGGAGAAATAACCTCACCTTATGGGCACTCCCATTTCGATAAGGATTTTCATTCATCATAACATAATTGTAACCATACCTTACGGGCCTCCCATTTCGGTAAAGGTTACCATAAACATGATCCTCCATTTGCAGATAGTTATGGGACTCGGGTGCTGGACCTTTGGAGATAGCCCCCTCCCCCCACAAGTTCGCTCGGTGCTAAGTCATCATCCTACAAGAATACATATACATGTGCATGCTTTCAAAGAGGCATAAGTCTTTCAAATCATTTCAATGCATACTTAGGCTTAAAAGCCAAACATTGTTCATAATCATATACTTGGGCTAAAAGGCAAAATCATACTTCAATTCATACTTTCATGCATAGGACTAGCTCATTCACATATATTCATATTGGTGTAAACACCCAAAGTTTTCTCAAAGATCTATATCATAGACATTATATGATCACAGGTCATGTCGTACACATATTTTCATCAAATCTTATTCATCAACATAATTGGGCCTTAACCCACATCATAATCTCATGAAAATCAATGTTCATGTATGCATATGCCATGAATGATGAGAGAATAACATGGCAAATAGAGATTCACACTTAATCAATAATATAATAAGAAATCCAAGTAAATTTATGAGTAAATTCACATTTAAATCATACTTTAGATTACCCATGTTCAAAACCAATATTTAAGGAGACATGCATAATCAAATCTTCATAATATCAATGCAATTCACCATATTAGGGCTTAAATCACTTTTAAAACATCAATTAGACATAGTCCATATCTCAATTAAATAAAATAAACAATAATTTTAAAAGATCATATTCAAATTAAGCTCAATTTCATAAATCAGTGAGTAAAAAGAGTTTGGGGTCTTCATAGTTGAAAGAGACCATGAATTAATCCCACATAAAGGATAAATAAGAATAATCAAGAAGAAATTGATTGGAGAAGAAGACCCTTCCTAGAGCTCCAAGCTAAATCTCCAATGGCACACTTGAGAGGAGTTCTTTAGAGTAGTGAGTTTTGAATATTCTAAATGTAATGAATGAATTTGAATAAGAAGAATATATGTATTTTCAGGGGTTTAGGAATTAGAAAATCATAAATGGTCCTTATAAATAACCAAAATTACAAGAAAGTCGTTAATGAAACGATCTTCAAAAAGTTGCCAGGGGTCCCGTCAAAAAGCCACACGGCTCGTGAAGAGGTCCACAGACCATGCAGCGGTCTATGGTACTGATCTTGGCCAAAATTCCAGACAAGGTCATCTACAAGGAAGGCATACGGTCCATGCAAGTGACTCAAGTTCCGAGATGGTGATTTCATACTTAGAACTATATTTTAGGATGAGGGCTTTACAAAACACCTCACCACAACTCGTGGGGAGTTCCACGACCCCACCACACTCGTGGAGCCTTGTACGACCCGTGCAGGGCCCATGTAGTGCTTGCATATGCTTTCCTTAACCAATGTCATGACTCGAACCTAGGGTCTAGAAGTGAGACGGCAAATGGGAACCTAAGGATCCCCAAACAAGCCTCAAAGTACCAAAATCCACATCATCGGTTCGAAAGTGCATTAAAAAAAACACATAATTCTAAGGGAGAGGAAAGTAGAACTCAAGCTATAGGGGCATCTTAGGGAAATGGATTAGCATGAACTCACATAACACTTACCACATAATTACTAAAGGTGAGTAAGTAGGACTCACGCTATAGGGGCAATTCGGGACTTAGAATATTTCCACAACATAAGATAAGATCATCTTATAACAACATAGTCCATAAGTAACCATGATCAAGAATCCCATACAACACCTAGCATAGAACGAAATAATACAAAAGATGTTCAACAATGCCTCTACCTAAGATAGGTCCGGGGCCAAGACATACCCCGGGCTCACCCTCAAAGTATATAAAATAGAAAAGAACAACATAGGTAGAAGAGGTGGTGGCGTCTCCTTGAAAGATAGGACTTACCACAATAAGTATAACTTGATACCCAAGCTAGACGTTGTATGATGGATGAATGGACTCCTCGGTCCCTATATAGTGAAATCATGTAGGCAAAGTATGCATTAGTATGTTTAAATGTACTAAGTATATTGGATGCAATGCTTGTAACTCACCAAACCTGCATTCTTTATTAGTTGACAAGGGCACATAGCATAGAAAAGATCATACATCGAGAGAGTAATATACAATATGCTATGAAACCAATGATGCATGAAATATAATGCTCATATATAGTGAGGATGCAACCTCAATCGACATAAGTAAAATCAAGCGATCTATTACTTGGAATCCCGATGAAATCCCCTCACTGATAAAGAGGTGGTTTACTTGCCAAAGGTAAACCATACTTCACCTTACAGGCATCCCCATTTAGTATGAAGTAACCTTCCTTACGGGAATCCCCAGTTTGGATAAGATTTTTACATACAAAATATTATATCATATCATTTCATCTCCTTACAGACATCCCCATTTCTGAGGCAACTTTCCTTACGGGCATCCCCATTTTGGAAATGACCTATGCTAGGCACATAGTTCAAGGAAAGAGAGAATCCCCTCAAGCCATCGGTGCTAAGTCATCATCCCACAAGAATACTTATAATATACATATACATGCTTCAAAAGAGTCAAGTCTTACCAAAATATTTCAATGCATTCTTAGGCCTAAAGGCCAAACATCATTTATAATAATTCATATTTAGGCTCAAATGCCAAATTGTAATTCATACCATAATACTCATGCATAGGAATAGCTCATTCACATACAAGATGGTGGAAGTACCCAAAATGCACAAAGAGTCATAATCATAGAATGTATGTGATCACATTCTTGTCATAACCAATATCATATCAAAAAGAGCTTAACTCACTTCATAATTTCATAAATCCATGCTCATGAAATGTATATACTATGAAAAATGTGGGATGGCATGGTAATTGAGATTCAATCTAAAAACAATAATATAATATGGAACTAAAGTAAAACTATAATCAAATCAACATTTAGACTATAATATAAATCACCCATGCTTAGATTAAAGCCTTAAAGGGACTATGCACAATAGATTCATAAAAATGATGAAACCCAATATTTCAAAACTTAAATCGTCTTAAAATCAATAGATAAACATAATCAATTCATTATTGGAATTTGAGGAATCATAATATTTAAAACCCCAAATTAAAGTTAGCAAAAATTCATGTAGATTTCTTGAAAATAGGTTGGGTCTCCTTGATTAGAAGTAACCAATGATCAAAACCCACATACCTTCACCAAGATGAAGAAAATCCCAAGGAATTTGAAGAAGAGTTGAGTTCCTTTGCTCCTAAGTTGAAAATTCACAAGAGTTCCTTTGAGAGTAGTCTTTGAGAGAGTTTAAACTATGAGGAGTGAGTTTTTGAATGTTTGAAATGGGGTTTAGGGATTTAGATGGCCATAGCATAGCATAGGAATCCACAAAAGACTAATAGAATAAATTAAATTTACAAAAACACCATTAATAAAACGAATGGAAAAATTATCCGTCGTCGTCTCAAAGGGGGTTTTATGGGTCATATGGCACACCACGGTTCGTGTGGGGTGCCTTTAGGCAAAATCTGGAAATTGGATTCATGTCCCAACACCTAAATATTTTGAGTACAATGTTCACCACACGGACGGTTTCATGGGCCGTATGAAGCCACACAGTTCGTGTGGTGCACCCGTATGCCCATCCTTAGGAAATTTTCGTGAAAAAGTTATGAGACGATAATCTTATACTTAGAATATTTTCACTTAGGAACCTTCATGAGGGGGGGGGGGGATGATGCTCATGGCCCGTGTTATACCATACGACTCGTGTGACTGGGCGTGGCACCCCACTTAACCCCAAATGGTGGGGTTTCAAGCTCAAGTCATCCCACGGCCCCTCCACACGATCCGTACACGATCAATGTGGGGTGCCAGTATGACATGCCTTGTCTTGTAACACTACACCAAGAGTCAAGACCCCAAAATCAAGGCCAAGTATTGTCTCACTAGAGGCCACACGAGCCGTATGGCCTCACGCTGGCCGTGTGGTCCTCCCTTGAGACGACACTTGGTCCAAACTTTGTCCGAAATGAAATTTCAAGTTCCAATGATGTCGTACGATATCCGGGTGATACCATGCATAGTTCATCATTTGAAAATCATAAAGTACTTAAAAGTCATGCCGAAACATATTCAAATCATCCAAACCATTATCACAACCATTTTAATACACATTTAAGCATGCCATGCCATGAGACTCAAGAATAGAAGGATTGCTACCAATTAGAAAAGGAAGAATGTAATACCTTAGGCTTGAGTAGATTGGAAAAGATGGGGATATCGCTTCATCATATCAAATTCTGCCTCCCATGTAGCACTCTCCACGTGTTGGTTCCTCGAAAGTACCTTTACCAAAGCTACATCCTTGTTACAAAGTCATTTTATTTTTCTATCCGAAATTCCCACGGGCACCTCTTTATAAGACAAGTTCTCTGCATCCTCAATACCTTCCAAGGGTACAATAGTGCTAGGATCACCAACCATCTTTCTCAACATAGATGCATGGAAGACCGAGTGAATAGAACACAAATCTGGGGGTAGCTCCACCTTATATGCCACACTCCCAATCCACTCAATCACTTCATAAGGGCCTACATACCAGGGACTTAGCTTGCCCTTTTTTCCAAAACACATCACTCCCTTCATAGGTAAGACTTTCACAAACACCCAATCCCCAACTTTGAATTCAAGGTCCCTCTTCCTAACATCTGAATAGGATTTTTGGCGACTTTGTGCCATCTTCAACCTCTCCCTTATTTCACCTTCTTGATGGCCTCCATCACCAAGTCTAGGCCAATCAAAGCCACCTCTCCCAACTCAAACCACCCCACCGGAGACCTACACCTCCTACCATACAAAGCCTCAAACATTGCCATACCAATGCTAGCATGGAAGCTATTATTATAAGCAAACTCGATGAGTGGAAGATGGTATCCCAATAACCCTTGAACTCCAACACAAAAGCCCTTAACATATCCTCCAAGGTTTGAATTATCCTCTCGGCTTACCCATCAGTTTGAGGATGAAAGGCAGTGCTCAACTTGACCTTAGTACCAAGTCCCTTTTGAAACAATTTCTGAAAGTAAGAAGTGAATTGGGTACCACGATCCTATATAATTGACTTAGGCATTCCATGCAATCTTACCAACTCATGGATGTGCAACTTTGCATAGTCTTCGGCACAAAAAATAGTCTTAATAGGTAGGAAATGTGCATTCTTATTCATCCAATCCATGCTAACCCAAATGGAGTCAAATTGCTTCTGAGTCTGAGGCAACCCAACCACAGAATGCATATTTATGTCTTTCCACTTCCAAGTAAGAATCTCAAAGTCTTGTGCTAACCCACCGGGCCTTTGGTGCTCTACCTTCACTTGTTGACAATTCGGGCATTCAGATATAAAATTGTCTATGTCATTCTTTATACCATGCCACAATACACCTTTTTCAAGTCCCGATACATCTTAGTAGATCTCGATTGAATAGAATAATGAGAAATTATGGGCTTCACTCATGATCACCTTTTTAAGATCATCCACCTCTGGAATACATAACTGGTCTTGATACCGGAGTACACCATCTCCCCCTTGAGAGAAAATATCTATATTCTTTTCGGTAACCAATTTCTTCAATTCAACCAAGGATGGATCTAGATCTTGCTTAGCTCTCGCATCAACAACCACAGAGGATTCGACGCTATTTGAACATGTATACCACCATCATTGGAATCGTACAACCTAACACCCAATCTATCCAAATGGTGAGCATCCCTTGCCAACTCCTTCTTCTCCCACTCCATATGAGCCAACTTCAAAGAAAGCTACTAAGAGCATTGGCTACCATATTTGCCTTGCGGGGGTGATATAGAACACTCATATCGTAATCCTTTAAGAGTTCCAACTGTCTCCTTTGACTCAAGTTAAGGTCGCTTTGAGTGAACACATATTGCAAGCTCTTATGATTGGTGAAAACATCAACATGCACCCCATACAAATAGTGTCTCCAAATTTTCAAATCGAATACCATCACCCCCAACTCAAGGTCGTGATTGGGTAATTATGCTCATGCACATTCAATTGTCTAGATGCATAAGCTATTACCTTACCATATTGCATAAGTACACAATCCAACCCAATCTAAGATGCATCACAATATACCAAAAATCCATCCAAACCATTTGGTAGGGTCAAAACCGGAGCCGATGTAAGTTGATCCTTCAAAGTTTGGAAACTCCTCTCATATTCATCCGACCACACAAACTTAGCCATCTTTTGAGTCAATTTAGTCAACGGAGATGCAACAGATGAGAAACCCTCAACGAACCTTCTATAATAACCTACTAACCCAAGAAAGCTTCAAATGTCCAAAGGAGTCAATGGTTTAGGCCAATTCTTCATCGCCATGGTCTTCTTCGGATTCACCTTTATACCATCATCGGCAACCACATGACCTAGAAAAGCAACTTCACCTGACCAAATCTTACATTTGCTAAATTTGGCATACAACTTCTTCTCTCTCAAGGTTTGCAAAACCAACATCAAATGACCCATGTTCTCCCGCTCACTCCGGGAATAAATGAGGATATCATTAAATGAAGACAACCATAAAGCTATCAAGGAATGACTTGACCACCTGATTTATGAGATACATAAACATAACCGGAGCAATAGTTAGGCCAAATGGCATTACCACAAACTCAAAATGCCTATAGCTTGTCTGAAAGGCTATCTTGGGAATATCACACTCTTTAACATTCAACTGATAATACCCGAAATGGAGATCAATATTCGAAAAGTATGTAGCCCCTTGAAGTTGATCAAACAAGTCATCGATCCTAGGCAATAGGTACTTATTCTTAATCGTCACCTTATTCAATGGTTGATAATCGATACACATCCATCTTTCTTCCTCTCAAACAATACTGGATCACCCCTTGGAGATATACTTAGCCTGATAAAACCCTTCTCCAACAAATCTTTCAACTGATCCTTCAACTCTTTCAACTCAGTCGATGCCATATGATAGGGAGAAATAGAGATAGGTTGAGTATCTGGAAGAAGATCTATGACAAAGTCTACTTCCCTTTTAGGAGGAATATCGGGCAAGTCTTCAGGGAACACGCCCAAAAACTCATTCACCACTGTAACTGACTCAATAATAGGTAATTCGAACTCCACATCCTTAACCCGCATAATGTGATATATACACCCCTTGGAAATCATCTTCTGAGCCTTGAGGTAGGAAATAAACTGACTCTTAATAGCGGAGTCATTACCCTTCCATTCAAGAACTGGCTCACCGAGAGCTTAGAACTTGACCTTCTGGGTTCTACAATTGATAGAGACATATGATGAATACAACCAATCCATCCCAAGAATTACATTAAAAATCATATATTTCAACTTCCACAAGATCACACGGAAAAACTGTAACACCCCACGCCTTACATACTAGTACAATGCAAATGAAACATGATATAGTTTGGTCAAATTAGCACCCACTTTTAAAAGTACTCGAATTTCGTATTATAGGGAGATATGTTCGTCTAACGGTTAAGAGGGTCGAGTGTATACATGTTTTGTGTCAAATTGGGGAGATAACGACCTTAAATGAAGTAAGACAATTGAGGTACTTGTAAGAATTAAGAAGCTAGCAGGTGAGTCACCTACTTGCTTAGCTTAAATTTGCTAGCTAAATGGAGACGAGGTTTGACATCAAATTTGACCAAGTCGGATTATAAATAAAGTCTGTGTTAAGGGTATAACTTTAGCCCGTGTTTTACCATCATAAATGGACTTTATTTTCAGCTCGAGAAGAATATAGAAAGGGCCCAAGTACACCACAACCCACTTGGCTAATTGGGCCCAAACTAAGTGAAGAGAAAGTTGGAAAATGGTCAG
>JAOTQR010084801.1:0-67845 GCA_025774065.1 Solanum ossicruentum
CCTAAAATAGTTCAAAAACAATCCTCAAAATAGGTGGAGGATGTGAGACCATAGTCCTCAATCAATCAGCCCACAATTTCTATAAACAACACACTAAGGATAACATGTTAAACATTGATTGTTTATGCATAACCAAATAGTGAGGCGACCTTTATACATCCTTACAAAACTGAAACAAATTAAGAGAAGCAACCTGCTTTCATGATCAATCCAGCCAAGAAGAGAAAAGCTCCCAAATAAACAAGAAAAGTATTCAACAACCCTTGGAACACATGTTGTCCAAGGGTTTCAACATATACCTAACCAACATAGTCTCTTGTTTTTCATAAGAAAACCATTCTAAACACATAAGTAAACTTACTTAACATTACCTTCAAGGTTTAGGGCTTCTCCAAGAACCCTAAAAGTCTCCTTGTTGTTTCTTTAAAAGGTTAAGAAGTCTAGAGAGAAAGCCTTAAGAAAATTTGATTTTTTACAAGTTGAAGTGGCTTAAAGGTGCTGCTTGTAAGCCCTTTTAGCGAGACAATTTTGGCCAATATTATCTTGAATATTTAACTTTATTTTATCAAGTTAGTAATATACCATTTTCCCCTTTCACTTGGGCCTTAATGGGTTGCAAATTGATGAGCCTTTGCTACCTATTTCCCCCTTTTTCTTTACTTAGTTGGGCCTAAATCATCAAATGAATTGTAATAGGCTTGGGCCCCTTTTTCTATTGTTCTTTGGCTGAATATGTAGTCCATTTATGATGCTAATATATGGGCTAAAGTTACATAATTAACATGGACTTTATACATAATCGGACATGGACAGATTCGACGTCAGGCCTCGTCTCCGTCTAGCTAGCAAGTTTAAGCTAAGAAAGTAGGTGACTCACCTGCTAGCTTCCTAAGTCCTACAAGTACCTCTACTCTCTCACATTGTTTAGGGTCCTGATCTCCTCAATTTGACTTAAAATTTGTATACACTTGACCCTCTTAAGCGTTAGATGTACATATCGCCCTTTAATTTGAGATTCAAGCACTTTTAAAAATAGGCGCTAATTTGACAAAGCAGTATCATGTTTCATGTGCATAATACTTGTACATGTAATGTGTGGGGTATTACAATCTTCCCCTCTTTTTCTTCATAGAATTAAGAAGATGGAGAAAGAGAACAATTTTGGAGCTCGTTCTAGCAATACTCAAGAAATTGTCGACCAACATCCCCTTGATTGAAGCTTTAGAGAAAATATCGGGTTATGCAAGGTGCATGAAAGCTCTAGTCAAGCAGAAGTAAATGGTAAGTCAAGATCTTTCCCAAAGCTTTCAACATTGTAGTGCCATCACTACTAAGTCATTATTTTAAAAACGTTAAGACCCAGATGCTTTCACTATACCATGAACTGTCAGAGAATTAGCATTTGCCAAAGCACTTTGTGATCTGGGTGTTAACATAAATTTTATACCACTTGCTTTATTCAAAAATCTTGGTTTTGGTACTCCTATTCCCACAAAGTTATGGTTATTAATAGCAAACAAAACAATCAAGAAACTTATGGGAATACTTTATGATATGCTGGTAAATGTAGACAAATTTATATTTCATGCAACTTTTGTTATTCTTGAATGTGAGGTTGATTTACAAGTTCCTATTATTTTGGGGAGGCCTTTCTTTGCCACAAGTTGCACTCTGGTTGATATGGAAAAGGCACTACTCACATTTAGGTTTGTTGAAGAAGCAGTCAAGTTTTAGGTCTGTCAATAAAGTAGGAAGGACTGTGATTTGAGGTTAGTCTCAGTGATTGGAACTATTGATAATGATGAATCAGAGGTCCCGATCGATCTATGTCTAGGAGTTAATACTTGGAGGCAGTGTTGATGAATTTTGATGATGATAGTATCCCAGATTTTGAGGAGATAGTGAATTCTCCAGGGTGTCATTTGGCCCTAGACGTCAGACAAAGTTCGAGCTAGATCTCAAGAATAGTGAAACTCCACCCACAAAAGTTTCTATAGAGATCTCGTCGAAGTTATAACTAAAAGCACTGCCACCACACTTGAGGTATGCATTTTTAGGAGAGGATGATACATTGCTAGTCATCATTGCTGCAAACTTGAGTGAAAACATGTAGAGGCCCTTGTAAGTGCTAAAAAAATTCAAAAGGGCTATTGGGTGGAGTATTGCAGATATAATTAGTATCCCTCCCAGAATATGCACTCAAAAAATTCAGCTAGTCAAGGACTACAAGCCTAGCATCGATCATCGGAGACTATTGAACCCTCCGATGCAAGAGGTGGTTCAGAAAGAAATCATCAAGTGGTTAGATGTTGGGGTATTCTATCCTATTGCCAATAATGAGTGGATGAGCCTCGATCAGTGTGTTCTAAAAAATAGGGTATCACAGTGGTGCCAAATGCTAAAAATGAATTAATTCCTAGACGGCCAGTTACTGGATGGATTGTGTGCATAGATTATATAAAACTAAATGACTCAACAGAATAGGACAACTTTTTGATGTCATTCATGGATCAGATACTTGATAGACTTGCAGAAAAAGGTTGGTGTTGTTTCCTTGATGGATATTTTGGATATAATCAAATTGTCATTGCTCTAGAAGATCAAGATAAAACCACTTTCACATGCCCATACTATACATTTACATTTAAAAGAATGCCATCTAGATTGTGTAATGCTCTTGCTACATTTCAAAGGTGCATGATGTCTATATCCTTGGGCATAGTGGAGAGCACTATTGAGGTATTCATGGATGAATTCTGTGTGGTTGGTTAATCATTTAAGGATTGTTTGGCATACTTTCATGATGTTTTGCAAAGATATATGGAAAGTCATTTGGTGCTAAATTGGGAGAAATTTCACTTTATGGTCAAAGAAGGTATTGTGTTGGGACATAGAATTTCAGGCAAAGGCATTTAGGTTGATAAAGCTAAAATTGAAGTAATTGAGAAACTCCTACCACCTATCTCAATATAAGGTGTTAGGTGATTCTTGGGTCATGCAGGGTTCTACCGACGTTTCATAAAAGATTCCTCCAAACTTTCACACCTGTTGTGCAAGCTATTGGAGAAGGATGCCAAATTTATGTTTGATGATTACTGTATGCGAGCTTTTGAAGAATTGAAGAAGAGGTTAACCTCAGCACCAATTATTGTAGCTCTTGATTGGTTGAAGCCCTTTGAAATAATGTGTGACGTGAATGGGGTTACATTAGGTGTGGTCTTGGGAGAGTGTAAGGAGAAAGTCCTATATCCTATTTATTATGCTAGCAAGCCCTGAATGTAGCCCAGAAAAACTACACGGTCACAGAATAGGAGTTACTTGCATTGGTCTTTGCATTTGATAAGTTCCGCTCATACTTATAGGGAGCCAGATGGATAATGCAAACAGACTACACAACACTCAAGTATTTGAGGGCCAAGAAGGATGCAAAACCAAGACTAATTAGATGGGTAGTTCTACTACAAGAATTCAACTTTTATTTGATTGATAGAAAAGGGTTAGAAAATCAAGTTGTGGATTACAATTCAAGATTGGAAGATGGGGCTATGATGCAGTTTGATGATGGAATTGAGATTGATGACTTTTTTCCTGATGAAAGAGTATTGGCAGCTTCACATAATCTTATATCATAGTTTGCAGATTATGCAAATTACTTGGTGAGTGACATTATGCCTCCGGACCTATACACTCACAAACATCGCAAGTTCAAGAATGATGTGAGGGAATTTTTCTGGGATGACCCCTAATTATTTTGCACATGCGCTGATGGAATCATTTGTAGTTGTATTCCAGAAGTGGAGATGATGAGAATCCTTGAGACAGGCCGCTCCTCGTTAGTAGGTGGCCATCACAGTAGAGCTCGTATGGCCAACAAGGTGTTGTAATGTGGATTTTATTGGCCCACTATACATCAAGATGCTCATGACAATGCAAAAGCTTGTGATAAATGCCAAAGAGAAGGTGGAGTCTCACGTAGGCAGGAATTTCCTCTTGACTCCATCTTGGTTATAGAATTGTTCGATGTTTGGGGAATCAATTTCATGGGTCCTTCCATTAGCTCGCATAGAAACAAGTACATCTTGGTTGCTGTAGATTATGTATCAAAATGGGTAGAAGCTACTCCTTTGCGAAATAACTAGGGTAAGAGTGTCATGGTTTTTCTATGACGGAACATATTCTCTATATTTGGAACACCTCGAGCTATCATCAGTAATGCAGGTTCACATTCTTGCAAAGGACTGTTCAAAACTTCCCTTGCAAAGTATGGCGTGAAACACCAAGTTGCAAAGCAGTACTATCCTCAAACAAGTGGGCAAGTATAGGTATCGAATAGAGAGATTAAGAATATCCTTTCTAAGACTATGAATGCAAATCGCACTGATTGGTCTTAGAGGTTAGATGATGCATTATGGGCATATTGCACCACTTTCAAAACACCTATTGGCATATCTTCATATCAACTCTTGTTTGGGAAGGCATGTCATCTGCCAATAGAACTGGAACATAAATCAATGTGGAAGTGAAGAAGCTGAATCTAGATTGGAATAATGTAGCTACATCTAGGTTAATGTAGATTAATGAACTTGATGAGTTTAGGTTGAGAGCTTACGAGAGCTCGGCATTATACAAGCAAAGGATGAAAGCTCAACATGACTGCCGCATTAAGAATCATTAATTTGCACCTAGGGACTTGGTACTACTCTATAATTCTAGATTGAAGCTCAAATATAGGTGGTTGGGGCCTTTTTGAGTAGCACGTGTTCTTAGTCATGTTGCCATCTAGTTAGAAAGCCAAGATGCAAAAATTTTAAAGGTCAATGGTCAAGGAGTCAACGCTCTACATGAGAGATATGGAGGAAGTTAAGACAGTGGAAGAATGGGACCTTGAGGAGGCATGAGTGCTAAAGCTCATCTTGCCATGCCACAATAGTAAACCAGGCGTTGCTTGGGAGGAAACCCAAGGTATGCCCCCTGTTTTTCTTTTTCTTTTATTATATACTTTGAGGACAAAGTACAACTTTTTACGGGGGAAGTTATGGACTAGGGTGAAGTCTGATTAGCCTTTAGTTCATAACAATCCTAATTTTGATATCCCAAGAGTTTCTTGCTGTGTTTCCTTTTCCTTGTGGATGATTTTATTGTATGTTGAATCGGCATGTTTAGGTGCTTTTGATAATTTGTGGATGTATAGTGATTATGACTTTTGGTATGTACTTAATTTTGGATGGTTTTTGAAGGTTTCAAAAATTTGTACCCACCAAATTTCTGTGATTATTGGTTATTTTTGTGATCTTGCATGTGTGATTGATTTGTCAATAATTGTTCTAATTAAGCAAAGGCAAATGCATTAAGCATGATCTGTGAGTCCTTATTTGTTATATATGCAACGTTATGTGTGTGAGAGCTAATTTTTTTGTATTCATGACTTGTATACTAATTCAGAATTTGCCTTGCTACTCTGAGTTGGACTGGAGATTATGTTGATTAAGAAAGGATCTTTGGCCATTGTTCTTTAATTAAGTACACTTTTGCCTAAATGACCTACCAAATGGATCATTTTACCCCTTTTCCCAAATATTTGAGACTTACATGAACTTTTTCTTCTTAATACCTAGCTAGCCTAACCTTATTATGCTAGATACCTTAATAATGGCTTGGTCTATCCTTGAACATATGAACCTTGACTGAGGCAAAAAGCCTAACTTAAGGGTGGCTACCGAAAGTGGCCCAGGTTTAGGGAATGGATATTGTATACTTCACCTCATGCTAAAAGCCTAAGTTAAGGGTGGTTGATATTGTGGTGTAGTAGCAAAATGAGGTGATTCGTTGGGAAAGAATGAAATAATGGGAAATCATGTACAGGGTGAGAGAAAAAGAAGAAAAGTTTCCATAAGATTAGAAGAATAACGAAATGAGTTACAAGAATAAGGCACAAGCTGAAAGATGAAACGAAAGTACCCGAAAAAGCTTGAAAATGAATAATAAGGGAGGACAAAGTGAAAATGGTTGAGTTATTAAGGTGGAAGTGTTGGAAAACGTTGTCCAAGGATGACTTTCAGTCACTAATTGCCCAAAAATACCTTATCAAAGCCTGATAAGCCTACGTTACAAGCCTATAAAGTCCTAAAGTGATCCTGATCCAACTAGTCAAAAGTCCGGAGTGTGAGTTGATGGTGTTCACGCTCCAATAAGAAAGTGGTTGCTATTAGCAATTAACCTAACCGAAGGTTAGACCTAAGGTTAGGGTCGAGTCCATAGAGAATATGGGGCTTGACTACAAGAATCCACTACAAATCATTTCCAATATAAATAACTAAAATATCTAAATGGGTTGTTTTTTTGATTAAAAAACAAAGTAAAATAAACACTAAACTATGACATGAGAAAACACTCAATTTTAGGGATAACTTGAGAATTATGTCCACCATGGTCCGTTGACTCAACTACCCTAGGTAACATAACTACAATTGGAATTTCGCATGTAGGACGGTAACTTAGTTCTTCAAGACCTCTTGTGAAGGTGCAGGTCAAATTTCACCATGGCGCTTGGTCGGCCACCATGGCATGCCAACTAACCGTTACCAATTGTCCCAGTCAACCCCCCATTGGTCAAGTTTGGTTGATGAGACGAGATCACATCAATCAAATCATGTCATCTACTTCCTTTTTCCTATTCGTCGCTACCTTGGTCAGGATAGTGATAGTAGGAGGGGTTTGGTGTTGGCTACCACCAAAAGACAATCATAATGAAGGGAAATAGACAATACATGCATAGTAGAAATGTAATAAACCTAAGTTATTTCAAGTCAACTATCCATGATTTCCACAACCCCAAGTTGTGGGTGCTTAGCTACTCATGGCTAAGGTAGAACAAGCAATAATGCAAATACAAGATTTAAGTGAAAGTTTTACCAAAAACACTGAAGCGTATGCACCACAAGTTGCAAACCCAAAAGCTTGATTGATCAATAATGAATATAAAGCAAGTTTTGCAATCGCCACAATGGGTTTTCCAAGAGAGAATAATAAACTTCCCTAAAGCCCTAAAATATTCTTGAGGGAATATTTAAATGCAAGTCCTATCTTCTAAAACCTGGAATCTCTTCATAAAAACCTACTTAATGTAATTATAGTGTTTACACATAAACCCTAAAAATAACACATAAAAGATAGCTGGCAGCTGGTACATCTTGCAGGTACGACTCATAGGGTGACCTACGAGTCATAGTTGGGCTCTCTTATCAGGTTCTTGGCATCTTGGACTAAACTGGTATGACCTATAGGTACGGGTTGTTTCTTGAGCTATGACTTGTATGTTCCTCTCGTAGTCTTGGCCTTCAGTTTATGCTCCAACATTTTGGCTCTCTGATTCCTGCTACGAGTCCACCTATACGAGTTGTGGTGAGACTTACGACTCGTAGGATGGACTTGTAGAGGTGATCTCCGCTTAGCAGATTTCTGAATTTTGATCTTTATTTCTTACTACGACATACGACTTGTAGCTTGGGCTACGACTCGTAGGTGAGCTCGTATGTCCTATGATTCAGCAAAATCTGCAACTTTTCTTCAAAATCATACCAACCTAACTTTTCTGCAAGAACAACACAAAAACACATAAAAACCATAAAAAGTTCCATTAAGAACTCACAAAATCATTTGTTTTGGGCATAAAATGTGTTGTATTTTGACAGCACATCAACACCCTCAACTTAGAGTTGTTATTTTTCGTCAAGTGATGACTAAATAAGAGCAGACAATGAGAAAATCATAGTAGCTACACTAATGGCATATACAACAACTACTTTGATTCAGGTACCCAACTACCATTTTCAAAACAGGATTACAAAGTTATTAAGCACAACCAGAACACAATGAGATACTTGGCAATCCAATTATGACAAGTTAAGGATCCATAATCGCTAGTATAATCATATGCTTCTCAAATAGTGCAAATGCCCTCACTAGAAGCAAGTCCCTCATACTCACTCAAAAAGCATTTAGAATTCAGGGACTAAGGAAACATTCTCACTCTCACAATTAAAATTCTTGCATACTGACTAACACAATAGGTTGCCTCTATACTCATCTTCTGGCATGGTGATAAAGTGGATGTGTATCACTTTAGTAATTATGGGATTGTAACATAGGTTCGGGGGGGTTTAGTATCGCATTTTAGCAAGTAATGACTAAATGTTATCCTTGACCCATGTTTACCAACACTTTTTGCTTTCATAATCCAACCCTTTCATAAATCTTATTCTCCTGTTTTAAACTTTTTTCGAGTGTTTTATGTCTATTTTCAGTGGTGCCTTATTTCTAAACTCAATTCTTGCTACTTTTTCTTAATTCAAGGCACTTTTCTTTTCTTTTTCTTCATTGGGCCATGATTTTTCAGTTCATTCTTTATTTCCTAACTAACCACCTCATTGTCATTACTTTCCCATAATAAGGGCCACCCTTAACTTAGGCTTTTAGCCTGAGATGAAGTACACAATATCTATTCTTCAAACTAGGGCCACAACTTCTAGCTACCCTTAACATAGGCTTTTAGCCTCACTTAGTGTTAACATGTCCAAGGATAGAGTAGGTCCAAAATCAAGGTATTTCATCAAACAAGGTTAAGCTATCATGATGTCAAGAAAGAATGAGTACATGAGAAGCTCAAAAATTTAGAACAAGGGATTCACTCACTCATTTGGTGGGTTATTTGGACAAAAGTGGGTTCAATCAAAGAACGAAGGCCTAACATCCTTTCCATATCCACCACACCTCCAAACCAATCTTAGAGTACTAAGGCAAGTTCTGAGTCAATATAAGATACATGTATACAACAAAATAAGCTCACAACACACGTGGCATTGCATCAACAATCAAGTATAGACTCACAGGTCATGCTTTCAACCTCAGCTTACCGTCATAATATCAAAACCAACTTTGCCAGATACTCAAAAATATATGAACGCATCAACAACCACAATCTCAAAAATTTTGAGGGTACCCAATTTTTCGTCAAAACTTTAAAACACATCTAAAGACTATGTATATGCCCACAGATAAATCTACAATTAGTTTATACATTATCTACACTACCAAAACAAGGTGGTTCAATAAAAAAGTGAACATGCACAAGGAAACAAATCACAACAAGAAAACCGTGGGATCAAAAATAAGGGAAGTTATGGACTTGAGGTTACTCGACTTCACCTTAATCCATAACTTCCCACACCCCACCAAAATATGATACTTTGTCCTCAAAGTTTGACATAGAATATGAATATTTATATATGAATATCTAAAATCATATACATTAAAAACCAATATTTATATATGAATATCTAAAATCAAAGTAACGAAACATCATTCAACACAAACATTCAAAACCAACATAATTCTAAAAATTCTCTTAACAAAAGGACAAAATATCCATACTGAAAAATTTAAGAACTGGGGTCAAAAGAAGTCAAACATCATGGTGCATCAAGCACCGGTCTTTGGCTGATCTGTGGGGTCCTAGGTTACCATCTCCTCCATAATAGTACCAAAAATACCCTCTTTATTAGGGGTGTGCTGCTCTCGATCTCGTTGAATAACCACTAACAATAGCAACTCCTGTAGCCCCGCCTCGTGTATGGGCTCCTCCTCCATTCTCAGCCTCTTCTGAGTCAGCATCTGGATAATAATCGTGCTCAAGGGGCCTCTTTCCACGGACGTCTAGATGGTCGTATAGCCACTTAAATGCGTCACAGACTACGACGGAGGCGTACATGCCCAACTGTTGTGTAGTCCATCGTAGTCCATGTCTATCTAACTCTGCATCCAACTCAGGCATTTTATCAAACCCAAAGTCGTTAAGTCTCGATTCTTTATGAAATTAACGCACCGGTTTGCCTTGTACCTTGGGCTCTAAACCCTGATCATGTATCTCCTTCATCCTTGGGACACACCATCTGCGGTCGATCGAGGGTTGAGACTGGACTTCTTCCTGCTGGGTCTTGGAGGTGCTCTCAGACTCTGATTGTGACTCTGAGTATTAGGTGGTCATCTGTGGTAGGTTGTTGTCCGACCCGTTCTCATTACGCTATTGTTCCTCCTCTACAAATAGGAAGAAACATCTAACTTCCATGGTAGTTTGTGCTGCAAGTGCTCGGGTCAGGGGTCTATTGGCTTCAGGATCTATCCTGACTCTGTGGACTTCCATAGAGCCCTCTAAATGCTTAGTCTTGGAGGATTCATAAATCAACCTCCATTGGAAAGTTTGAATTGCACGTTTGTCCTTTGGGAGAATTTTATCTGCAAACCAACCACATAGCAATATATAAGTTTCAAGATGTTTTATCCAATAAATTGCATAATGAAAAACAAGAAATGCAAACACTTAAGCATAGAAACTAAATAAAACAGAAGAAAGATCACTAAAACACTTGTTGGTCTGCAGGTACGAGTACAGATACGACTCCTAGGATGCCCAACAAGACGTACATTGGCCTTGTAGTAGTAAAATGACTTACAAAAATGCAATCTGACCTCAAATACAAGAGGCAGTTATGACTTGTAGAGGAGCCTATGAGTGATAGTCTGGCCTTGTACCAATTTTAGAGACATTTTTAAGAACTGAGTCAGGATTATGAGACCCTGCCTAAGAGTCGTAATAGATATTACGAGTTATATGTGAGTCTCGTATGGGAAATATGAAGAAACCATAGGTGACTGATGCTTCCTACGAGGGACCACTACAACTCGTACAAGAGCCTATGAGTCATAGGAGTGCCTTGTAGCTGAAAAAAGAATGCACCAGTAGTGCATATCATTTTCCCACAACAAGAAAAAGCAAGGCACACCATTCAAAATAGTTTGGCACATAAGAACAATACAAAATATTTGGCTCATAAGCAATCCCATATGACAACAGAAAGTTAAAACAAATATTGACCCTAAGAATAAAAATCATTTTAACGGTACATCACGCACACTGGAAACAAAAGAGTTTCCAAGCTCGCACTTGATATCAACAAGACATTCTATAGAGATGCAAGTACTATTTAGACCATTTCAATATAGTCCGACAGGTTAAGACATATGAAGCACACCCACACCTCCTAATTTCCAATTCCGTCAATAATTGACATAATGGTTAGGCAAAAATTAATCATTACATTCCATAAACTAATAATTTTGCATGAACATCCTCCCACTCAATCATTCCAAACAAAGTTTGAATCATAACATAACTTTTCAAAGCATAGAAACTCTAGATTTCATGTCTATATCAAAAATCATCAATGGCATAGTTATACATGGTTAAATTAAGCCTACACTCATCTAAGTAATAGGTTCACCACAAAAGATTGCTAAATTTAACCATGAGGCTTACTGAGTAATCAGAGAATTTAACATAAAGAGAATCAAAAACCATGCCGAAAACCTCGGAAATAGTGACCTCACAGGAATCCTTGCCAAAAAATGACATGGGTGGCCAGAATTTTTGTCGAAAAAGAGGAACATAGAATGGGTTTGGGGATTTTCGATTGCTTAAAGTTGAGGGAAATGAAGAATTGGGGTCAAAGTTTTATTTGACCCCTTTTTAAAAGAAATTAGGTTAGATATTAAAAAGTTGTAGGTCGTGGATATGAGACCCTAACTATGAGTCGTAGGTTGTCATATGACTCATTAGCCTCACCACATACCAGACTCAACGCATGTAGAAATTCATACATGGGCACTAAGAACCCCACTTACGACTCGTAAGAGACCATATGAATCGTAAGGTTGGCTCGTAGTTATGTTCCAACATCTGATACTCACTGATTCCTTCTATGGGGCATGACTACGAGTTATGGTGATGACTATGACTCATAGGCCTGTTCGTATAGGTTTCTCCAGGTGCCATTTTCTGACTTTTTCTACTCCTTGATTTGCACCTGTAAACGAAGTCTCAAAACACAACAATTTTTGAAATATTACAACTGCATCAATATCTTTCAACTGAAAGCACACTCATACCTTCTACCTAAGAATCTCAACAACCAAAAACACTTAAAACAAAGAAAAATTATCAATAATGCTTGCTTTGTCCCTCAGAAAGTGCCTTGTCAAACAATTATCAACAATGCTTAACTTTGTCATCGTTCTTCATCCACTATCGTCAAGGGTCCACACCTCTCTCTTGAACTCATCTAGGTGCTTCGTGGATTGGAGAATATTGAACACAACCTCTACATCATTAACCCTAAATTATCGTTGACCCAAATCCATATCCATTAGGCTCTCCTAATGGCCAAAAATGATCTCCAAAAGATGATGGACACCTCAAAATCAACTTCGATGTCAAGGATCATAAAATCTGCAGGAAAGATGAATTTATCAACTTTAACAAGCACATCAAAAAGGATTCCCTTCGACTTTTTAATGGTTGAATCCATCATGAGAAGCCTCATTATTGTCGAGGTAGGAGTGCTAAAGCCAAGCTTTTTAAATACAGCAAGAGGCATTAGATTGATGCTCGCTCCTAGGTCACACAATGCTTTGCGAACTCAACATCACCAATGGTATAAGGAATGGTGAATGCACCGGGGTCATCTTATTTTTGAACAAGGCATTTGGTCATAATTGCACTACGTTGTTGGAGTTCTTATGAGAACTCTTGGCTCAACGTGCGCTTATTGGTCCCCAAATCCTTCATATACTTGCCATACCCAGTCATCTTCTCCAAAGCTTCTAGAAGGGGAGCGTTGTTGGAGAGTTGCTTCAATATCGAGAGGAAGTTTTTGAGTTTACCCTCCTCTTATTTTTTCTTAAGCCTTTGATGGAAAGGAGGAGGGGGTTTTGGAATTGCTTTAAATTTTTCGTGCTCCCTTACCCCTTCTTGTTCATCCCAACAACCTTTAGATCGTCTCCCTCAATCACGACTTCACCACTAAGACCCTTATCATCAACATCATCCTTAATTACTGGAATAGGGGGATCTACAGGGATTTTGCCACTTCGAGTCATGATCGCCATGCAATGCCCTTCATTTTTAGAATTTTGAACCGTATTTCTTGGTAAGGTGTCGTTTTGTCCTTGGTTCAATTGCCAAAAATCTTTTCCAAATTATTGTTCAAGTTGCGTAATCGCCACCGAGTGAGACTCTATTTTTTGATTAATACTTGAAATCTCCGCTTTCATTCCCTTTAAAGTCTCATCTTTGATCTTGGATTTACTTGACCCGACCACACGATTGTGAGGTGGAACATAAGGATCATTCTTGTAGCCCTTTCTTCTTCTCCACTCGGTATCTGACACTCTCTCTCTCATAGTATCTGCCCCGATTATCTCTATACCCCCCATCACGGTTGAAGTTCCGACATTGATTCCCAGACTCTTGCCTCCAATAGTCCTAATTGAACCCTTGGGGGTTGTTCCAGAAACCTGCCACTTGTTTACTTACAAAACATGCACCTTTATCAAAGAATGGATCATCATAGATAGGAGCTTTCAGAGGTTAGTGGGTGACTGCCATGACACTTGCTTGGTTTTGCTTTAAAACCAAGTCCATGAGTGTGCGAAGTTGATCAAGTTGCTTCATGATCTCTTCATTTACCTTTGCTTGCTTATTGTAGGTATTGCCTGCACAAGAAGGTTTCATCGCACCTCGCTCTCGTTGACCCCATGCTCTATTTGTTTTTATCGCTTGCACTATCCTTGTGGCTATCAATGCAAAAGGTTGGTTAAGGAACATGCCTCCCATGATTGTATCGGCACAAGCTTGACTATTCTCGTCAAGTGCCCAATAGAAAATCTCAACTAAGGCATAATCAACAATTTTGTGATCAGGGACCATCCTTAAACATTTAGTAAACCTTTCTCATGTTGTGCTAATAGAGTCACCCAGTAATTGCTCAAAGTTGTTGATTTGATCTTTGAGATTCAACTTCTTAGATCTTGGGAAATATCTTTCAAGGAATACTCTTTGAAGCTCAGCCCAACTTTTAATAGTACCCAGAGGAAGCTCAGACAACTATACAACTGCATTACCAGTCAATGATAGTAGAAACAATCTTAAACCAATAACATTCATAGAAATGTTTGGTATCCCCATGACACTCTTACAAATAAACACCACATTTTACAGATGACTGTAGGGATCCTCCGAAGGTAGCCCTATGGATAGTCCACAGGTTTAGAGCATTTGGAGCAATCCACTCGATACCGTGAACTTACTATCTTTCAGTAAAGGAGGCAGTACTATGGCACCAGTAACTTCCATAGCCATAGGGTTCAATTGATATTGATTCCATCCATAGGTGTTTTCATTGAAATCACTAAGTTGTGGCCTGTTACCCCTTCGTTGTGGATTCTGCTCTCTTCCCATATCCTCATTCATATTCATATCCTCCTCTACCTTGATATCTTCATTCACTTGAGCCATTCTTCTCACTAGTCAATGAATATCAAAATTGATCGGAGCTAAGGCATTGCCTTGGCTCCTTATGTTGGCCATACAACCTAGTACACCTACAAATAAAATCAAAAATAAAAAAAGTAAAATATAAGAGATTCTAGGAATCAACACTAGAACTAACTAATAGTGAATTCAAGTCAATACCTAGCCGTATTTCGTAGAAAGGGTGACACAAGTTTGGATGATGTTCACGCTCCATAAGAAAGCGGTCGTTGTCAGCAATTAACCTAGAAGAAGGTTAGGATCGAATCCACAGGGTATATGGGGCTTGACTATAAGAATCCACTACTAATCATTTCAAGCATAAATAACTAAAATCTCTAACTGGGGGATTTTTTGTGATTCAAAAACAAAGAAAAATAAACACTAACCTATGATGCAAGAAAACACTCAATTTTAGGAACAACTTAAGAATTGTGTTCACCATAGTTTGTTGACTCAATTACCCTAGGTAATATAACTACAATTGGAAATTGGTATGTAGGACAGTAGCTTAGGTTCTTCCAGCCCTCTTGTGAAGGTGAAGTTTGAATTTCATCATGGCATTTGGTTGGACACCATGGCATGCCAACTAACCATTACTAATTGTCCCAGTCAACCTCCCCTTGGTCACGTTTGATTGAATAGATGAGAATACATTAATTGAATCTTGTCATCTACTTCCCTTTTCCTATTCATCACTACCTTGGTCGAGGATAGTAATAGTAGGCGGGGTTTGGTGTTGGCCACCAGCAAACTACAATCATAATCAAGGGAAATAGACAATACATGCAAAACCCAATCGTAGAAATTCAATAAACCTAGGTTATTTCAAGTCAACTACTCCTGATTCCCAAAACCCCAAGTTTTGGGAGCTTAGCTACTCATGGCCAAGGCAAAACAAGAAAAAATGCAAATACAAGACATAACTAAAAGTTTTACCAAAAACACTAAAGAGTGTAGGACCACAAGTTGCAAACCCAAAAGTTTGATTAACCATCATTGAATATAAAGCACGATTTGTAATCCCCAAAATGGGTTTTCTAAGAGAGAATAATAAACTACCCTAAAACCCTAAAATATTTTTGAGAGAATATTCAAAGGCGAGTCCTATCTTCTAAAATCTAAAATCCCTTCATAAAAACCTAACTTAATATATTTATAGTGTTTACTAATAACTACTATAAATAACATAGAAAAGACAGCTAGCAGCTGGTACGTCTTATAGGTATGACTCGTAGGGTTACCTACAAGTCATAGTCGGGATCTCGTATCAGTCTGTTGGCATCTTAGATTAAACAAGTACGACCTATAGGTACGAGTCATTTCTTGAGCTATGACTCGAATGTTCTTCTGGTAGTCTTGGCCTTCAGTTTTTGATCCAACATTTTGTGTCTCTGATTTCTGCTACGAGTCCACCTATACAATTCATGGTGATATTTAAGTCTTATAGGATGGCCTCGTAGGTGTGACTTCCACTTAGAAGATTTTTGAATTTTGGTCTCTGTTTCTTGCTACGACACACCCTACGACTCGTAGCTTGGGCTACGACTCATGGGTGAGCTTGTATGTCCTATGATTCAGCAAAATCTGCAACTTTTCTTCAAAATCATGGCAACCCAACTTTTCTACAAGAACAACACAAAAGCATTAAAAAACTATAGAAAGTGTCATTAAGAACTCACAAAATTCTGTGTTCTGGTCACCAAATGTGCTGTATTTTGATAGCACAGCATGAGTATATGGGAAAGCCTATGATTTTAGTCATCATGCATGAATTTCATTTACGAGAGTGAGTATTCTTGCACAGTTCCTCAATCTGCTTTGATTCCTTATTTAGTGAAAAAAGAGGACTTCCTTTTTGTAAGGGCATTAGTGTTGCATGGTTAGCATATTACTTGTTTAGTGATTGTGGATTGTTGATACCTCTTAGCTTATCGTAGTTTGATTTTCAAATGCATCATTGTGCCTTGGTTTGCTCGATAGCCATATAATCAGGTTTTGAAAATGCTAGCTTGGGTACCTAAGTTGAAATTGAGTAATGTATATGCCATTAGGAAGATTGCGATGTATTGCTCATTATCCATGTAGATTAAGTCATTGTTTCAGGACAAGCAGTAATTCTAAGTTCAGGGTGTTGATGTGCTATCAAAATACAATACATTTGGTGGCTAACAAAGGGGTTTTGTATGTTCTCAATGTGACTTTTTATTGTTTTATGTATTTTGTGTTGTTTTTGCAGAAAATACAGGTTGACATGATTTAGGGAATAGTAATAGATTTTGTTAAAGGTAAGGACCAACGAGAACCACTATGAGTCGTAGGCCAAGATATGAGTCATAGTGGGCGACCGTAGTGATTAACAACATCCAAAACAAAAATCTGATAGATTGAAGTTCAGCCATACAAGCCCAGATTACGGGTCGTAGTCCTTACTACCACTCGTAGAAGAGGACCTCATAGTGATTAAAAGTGTTGATTTAATTTGGACCAAGAAATGCAAGGTTGGATTATGGGAAGACATTACGAGTCATAGACCAGACAATAAATCGTAGTGTGCATCGTAGCGGTCAAATCAAAAATGTTAGGTGCTGACTATGAAAGCTTGATTATGACTCATAAGACAACCTACCAGTCGTACCTACGAGTCGTAACTACTGCCCATCAAATTTTCTTGTTTATTTGAAGGTCATTTTTGTAAATAGTATAAATAGTATAAGTTAGGGGTTTTAGAAGGAGAATCATATTGTAGAAATAGCATATCTATTCTAGAGATAATCTTTTAGGGTGTTAGAGTAGACAATTAGGGTTTCACTTTGAAAACCCAATTTGGGGATTGAATCACTTTTAATTTAACCCCATTGTTCAAGCTTGTGAATCCAAAAATCAAGGTGGCTTATTATTCTTCATTTTCTTTGGGTAATCTCTCAACTATGTCTACTCTATCCATTATTTGTGATTTTACCCAAGTTATGAGTAGCTAAACCCCCACAACTTGGGTTTGTGGGAACTATGAGTAGCTAGTTTGAGATAACCTGGATTATTTGCATTACTTTAGTTGGGTATTTATATATATTATCCATTTTTCATTGGATTACTTGTTGTTGGGTGGTGGCCAACTCCAAACCCTACCTAGTGTCATGATCCCGACCAAGGTAGTGATGAATAGGAAAAGGAAATAGGTGACAGGATTCGATTGAAATGTTCTGGTTTAATCAACCAAACCTGACTAAGGAGAGGTTGACTGGGATAATAGGTAATAGTTAGTTGGCACACCATGGTTATTGACTAAGTGCCATGGTGAAATTCGACCTTCACCTTTACCAAAGGGTTGGAAGAACCTAAGTTACCGTCCTGCATGTGATGTCCTAGTTAGAGTTATTTTATCTAGGTTATTTGAGTTAGTGAATCGTGGGGAACACAATTCCCAAATTGATACTCAAATTGATTGTCTCTTTCTGATCGTTAGTATAGTTTTTGTAATTATTTCAATCCAATATGCCAAAGCCCCCCCTCCTTTTAGAGAATATAGTTGATTGATACTTGAAATAATTGTTGGTGAGACAATTTGGTCAAACCCTATATTCCCTGTGGATTTGACCCTAGACTTTTGTTAGGTTAATACTTGATACCGACCGCTTTGTTGTTAGAGCATGAAATCAGGGGTGGGTACCTCGATAAGCTGGTTAGGGGGTGGCATATGCAATCACCTTGTTGATGGGTGGATACCTTAATCACTTTCCAAGGGGTGACATGCCTGGATTTCAAGTAGTAGCTTGCTTAGTCTATGTTGATTAAGGTGTCTTCCCATATGCATATTATGTTCTATACAAGCTATAGGATTTACAATCATATTCCTTCAAGAATTGATCGTGCATGTCATATTGATATTATACTTATCCATTGCTTATGATTATGCATTTTGTCTATGTTAGCTTTTAGTACATTCAAACGTACTAACGCATACTCTATGCCTACAGGATGTCACCATATAGGGACCGGAGCACCTCTCAATCATCCTCCACGTGGCTAGTTCAATGCTTTGGAGATAAACTTTCTTGGCTAGTTCGATGCCTTGGAGATAAACTTTCATGGGTAGTTCGATGCTTTGGAGATAAGCTTTGGTCAGTCCTCAAGTCCAAGGACACTACTTATGATACTCTTGCCATTTGCTATTTCATTATGTTGAACACTTGATACTATGAGGGTGAGCCCGGAAAGTGTCTTGGTCCCCGCTCCAATCTATGTTAGAGGTGTTGTTGGAATATTTGATGCACTTATGTTATGAGCTTGACTCTTGAACATTTTATGATTATCAAATACTTCCCTTAGTCCTGTATCTCTTATTTATATCTCTTGTTTTTGTTATTTTGCTTCCGCAACCAAGGATGTGTGATTGATATGCTAATAGGCCTATTTGGTTCCCTTCAGATTCCCATTCATCGTGTCACACTAGGCCCTAGGCTTGGGTCATGACAAACTTTGTATCAGAACACTAGGCTATTAATGATCCTCAAAATGTAACACACTGCGTCAATTAGAGTCTTATTCATAGTTGTGAAGTGCACAACAATGAATAGGAGGCTTTGTGGCCTTTTAGGAAATGTTTCATTTCTTTATAATTTAAGTCGTGAGGTAAAACTAGCTCCTTTAAGGCTTATTTCTCATTCTTAATCATTACGTTTCGGAGATGTCTCAAGCTATTCAGAATGATGAGTGAGACAGTAACCATCTCTCACTTGTGGGTCAACTCCCCAACGTGACATGTCAAATACAGAGGTTTATAATGCTCTATGGCTATTGGACAAAGTGGTGACCATTCAATTTAAGCAATTGGTGGGTGCCACCATGATCTCAAATGATCAAAGGAGGGAAGGACAGGCTAAAAGGGACCGAGTTAAGGGTGCTTCATCTTTTACTTATCTACTGATACCGCAAGGAAATGATACATTTCATCAATTGTCAAGAGTGGAAAGAAGCATCAATAGTAGTCTTTGGCAGGAATTAAGGGTTATTTCAAGTGTGGCTTTGTTGGGCGTTAGTTGAGGGATTGGCCCGTGGCCTCCAAGGAATGTAGAAGAATGGCTCAAGTTGAAGAGGCTTCCGTATGGTAAGAATATTGTCAATGGTAGAGTGACTTGTCCTAGGTGCCAAACATGTGCGAAAAATCATAGTGGCACATGTTGGAGGAACACAGGTGCATACTTTTGGTATGGCAAGATGGGCCACAAGATTTTTGATTGTCCATGGGTTGCTAAGGATTATAGGGATGACCGTCGACATTCTCATCCATACCCCTCTAGGGGTCACTAGACTTGGCATGGTGCTTCATAGGTATGTTAAAGGTATTTGATATTGACGTGTATGCTATGATAGACCTAGGTGCCACTCTTTCTTTTATTACTTATTTGTTTTCCAAAAAGCTTCATGCTAGTCACGAATTGTTGTATGAACCTTATGAAGTGTCTACCCTAGTTGGTGAGTCCATTGTTGCTAAAAAAGTCAATAGAAATTGTCTCGTATTCATATTCCATAAAAGCATGCCTTGTGATTTTGTTGAATTAGATATGGTGGATTTTGATGTTATTCTTAGGATGAATTGATTGCATGCATCTTATGCTTTTATTGAATGTAGGACACGTTGGGTTAAATTCAAATTTCCTAATGAACCCATCCTTGAGTGGGAGAGTTGTGATGTGGTGGTCAAAGGTAGATTCATTTCTTTCCTTAAAGACCAAAAGTTGATTCCGAAGGATTGTCTCTATCATTTTGTGAGGGTTAGGGATGTTGAGTCCAAAGTCCTTCCTATTGAGTCATTCCGATGGTTAATGAGTTTCTTGATGTCTTTCTCGATGAGCTTCCCGGTGTTTCTCCCAAAAGGGAAATAGACTTTGGTATAGACCTCCTTCCCGACACTCAACCTGTTTCTATTCCCCCACACCGCATGCCCCCGGATGAGATAAAGGATTTAAAAGGAGCATTTGAGGGATTTGTTGGAGAAGGGTTTTATAAGGCGTAGTAAGTCACCTTGGGTTGCACTGGTGTTGTTTGTGAAGAGAAAGGATGGTTATCAAAGAATGTGCATTGATTACATGCAACTTAATAGAGTCACTATAAATAACAATTACCCTCTAACAAGGACTGATATCCTTTTTAATCATCTTTAAGGGACTAATCACTTTTCTGAGATTGATCTTTGATCTGGGTATCACCAAGTGAGAGCGAGGGAGTGTGACAATCCCAAGACGGCTTTCCGGACAAGGTATTGGAACTTTGAGTTTGTGGTTATGTCCTTTGGGTTGACTAATGCACCAACTATATTTATGGATCTCATGAATATGGTCTTTAAACCCTACCTTGACTTGTTTGTGGTGGTTTTTATTGATGATATCTTGATTTATTCCCATAGTGAGGAGGAGCATGCCCATCACTTAAGGTTGGTGTTGCAAATCTTGAAGGAGGAGAGGTTATATGCTAAATATGAGAAATCTGAGTTTTGGTTGAAATGGGTTGCTTTTCTAGGGCATATGGTGTCGGGTGTTGGCATTAAGGTAGATCATAAGAAGACGGAGGTGATTAGAAATTGGCCTTGACCTTAGACTTCATCAGACATTAGAAGTTTCTTGGGTTTGGCAGGTTATTACCGGAGATTTGTAAATGGTTTCTCTTCTATTTCTTGTCCTATGAGTAAGTTTATGCAAAAGAAGACAAAATTCGTGTGGACCAATGAATGTGAGAAGAGTTTTCAAACTTTGAAAGAAGACAAAAGATAAGCTTGTCTCTGCTCCTATCTTGTCTCTACCAGAAGGTTTGGAAGGATTTGTTGCTGAAACGCCCAAAAAACATCCCAATAACGTGCTTCAAAAATGTTCATAATCGTAATTTTCATATATCTAAAAATTCGTGCATTATATCAAAAATCCAACTTCATATTCTTGATCAGGGGGCAAAATTGAGTGGGAAATGGGTATAAACCGATTCTAGAGAACCCGTGGCAAAAACTAATTTTCACAAAATTTCAAATTCTAGTGGCGATCTACGCCTTGTCCATGACCTGCCAGGGTGCGGATTAGTGTTAATTTTTCTTGAAAACATATTTTTAGCCCAAGGGCCTTAGCATCATAGCCCCATGCCCACTTGTGACTTATAACACCTATACTTAGCCATTTTTCAACTCTATATCACTCAAGACCCTCTCAAAATCCACTCATTCAAATCCAAGTGTCTCAAGTATAATTCCGGATCTGAAGAACTCCATTCAAGCTTCAAGTCTCCTTGAAGTTTACATAAAGAAAACCTAATGTTAAGATATGTTCGTTTCATCCGTTACGTCCTTTCACCCATGGATTCTAATCTCCATTTTATGAAAATTGCATGTTTTCAAGTTGTATCATTTGTAAGTATCTTTTATTATGGATTTTGATTACAATTTATGTTGGAGTTTTATGAAATATTTATTGAATATTCATGTTTACCGATTTCAAGCCTATATTATGAATTGGCTTTGCCTATTGAGAATATGCATATTTTGAGCTATGAAACTATGATCTATTTATGATATTTGATGATGGATTTTAAGGTATCTTACATGAGGTTTTCCTATATGTTGGTGGGTTGATTTACATTGAGTTTTCTCATATGATTTCACTCTTCAATTGCATGATTTGGAACTAGCATTACACACCCATCATGTGTTTGATAAAATGTCTTGACAAGTATTGTCAAGTTATTGATGGTTTATTATATGATTTATAAGTCAAGTGACTTTATCAAGATTGAGAGATTGTATATATATATGCATTGAATTCATGAAAATTGTCTCTAGTGTTTCAAGTTGACCACACCTTATCGAGGGGTGCCATGCCCGTACAACCATGTTGAGGGGTAGATACCTTGACCACCTTGTCGGGGGGTATGATGCCCATACTTCCATGTTGAAGGTAGTTACCTTGACTACCTTTTCGAGGGGTGCCATGCCCATCCTACCATGTTGAGGGGTAGATACCTTGACCATCTTGTCGGGGGGTGCCATGCTTGTACTACCATATTGAGGGGAAGATACCTTGACCACCTTCTTTAGTCACATGCCAATACTAACATGTTGAGGAGCAGAGACCTCGACCACCTAACCGAGGGGGTAACATGCCACGGCTGCCAAGTAGTAATTGCTTGGTCTATGATTATGGTCTCTTCCCAAACATGTAATCTATATTTGCAAGTTGTATGATTTATAAGCATGTTTTACCCAAACATTGATCATGCATGCCATGTTGAGATTATATACATTCATTGCTTATGATTATAAATTTTGAACATATTGGATTATGTCTTGTTGCATTACATCCCACATACTTAGTACATTCAAATGTACTCACGCATACTCTATGCCTATATGATGTTACCAGGTAGGAACTAGAGCACCTCTCGATCATCCTCCACGTGCATAGTTTGGTGCTTTGTAAGATAAGCTTTGGTGAGTCCTTAAGTCCGGGGACACTAGTGATTGTTCTTACTATTGATATCTCTTTATGTTAACACTTGATACTATGAGGGTGAGACCGGAAAGTTTCTTGGCCCCCGCTCTAGTCTATGTTAGAGGTGTTGTTTCAACAATTGATGTACTTATGCATTGGTCTTTGACTCTTTTATTATTTATATATATCAAGACTTCCCTTAGTCCTTTTGCCCTTATTTATATCACTTGTTGATGTTATTTTGCTTCCGCGACTAAGGATGTGTGATTAATATGCTAAGAGGCTTGTTGGGGTCTCACGGGTTCTTCATTAATTGTGTTACATCTAGGCCCTAGACTTGGGTAGTGACAAACTTGGTATCAGAGCATGAGGTCGTTAATAACCCTCGTAATCAACCACATCGCATCGATTAGAGTCTTGTTCATGGTCGTAAAGTGCACCAGAACTATGAGTAAGATGCTATGAGGTATTTTAGAAAATGTTCCCCTTCTTCTTGATATATGTGATGCTTTAGAAGTAAGGTAAGGATTTTTCCTCTTATGAATGTTCTTTGCTATTTTACATCATGCCCATCCAAAGAGGAAGACTAAGGAGAGTGCATTCACCTGAGGAGCAATCGACTCCTCCCACTCCCCAAGCTCCTCATGATGGGGGAGTGGCCCGTGATGAGTTTTCAAATTCTATAACCATGTTGGCTTATGCTATGACTGGTTAGGGATTTTACTAGGATGAATCCATCAGAGTTCCATGTATTCAAGTTGGATGAGGATGCCCAAGAATCCATTGATGAGGTGTATAAGGTGTTGTGCATTATGGGGATTAACTCGGAGGAGAAAGCGGAGTTGGTGACCTACCAACTCAACGGGGTGGCTCAAAGATGGTTCACTCAATGGAAGATGGAGAAGGAGAAATGGTGATGCTATGGCTTGCAGGAGTTCAAAACGGCATTTCTCAACTGGTTCTTTCCTATTAAGCTAAGGAAGGTGAAGCTGATGGAATTTATGAACCTTAAGCAAGGGTCTATGAGTATGAGGTCATATACCCTCATGTTCAACCAACTCTCCAAGTATGCACCACAATTTGTTGCCGAGCCGAGGTCAAGGATGAACAAATTTGTGTTGGGTGTGTCCAACTTGGTTAATGAGGGGTGCCATATCACCATACTAATAGATGATATGGATTTGTCCTACGTCATGACATATGTTTAACAACTAGAGAATGAAAATCTTAGAAAAAGAAGTGGTTAGTCTAACAAGGCTTGTTTTGAAGATGGATTCAAAAATTCCAAGGGTGGACGGTTTCCTCAAAGCCACAAAATCCAAGGCCAAGGGTCTTCCAATGCTCCTAATAGAAGATTTGCAAATGAAAACCCAAGGTTCTAAGGTGGTGGCGGTGTGGTGCATAATCCAATGTGCCAAAGGTGTGGTAGGAACCTTAGAAGTCCATGTTTGAAGGACTCGAATGCTTGCTATTGTTGTGGTGAAATGGGTCATAAGGTGATTGATTGTCCTTGTGCTAGAAACGAAGGTAGAGATGGTTGTCCATAGGCCAAGTTGAAAATGCTGGTCAAAAGGCGAGAGGAGGCCGACAAGGGGTGCTCTAAGGCAAAATAGATTCTATGCTCTTCAAGGGAGATAAGGGGTAGATGAGGTGCCCCATGTCGTCACCAGTATGTTAAAGGTTTTTTATTTTTATATGTATCCATTGATAGAATCGGGTGACACTCTTTCTTTTATTACTCCTTTTTGTTGCCAAAAAGCTTCATGTTAGTCCACAATTGTTTTGTGAGCCTTATGAAATGTCCAACCCATGTTGGTGAGTCAATTCTTGCAAAAAAATCTATAGAAATTATCCCGTGTTCATTTTGGATAATATCTTTCCTTGTGATTTTGTTGAAGTAGATATGGTGGATTTTGATATCATTATTTGGATGGATTGATTGCATACATATTATGCTTCTACTAATTGTAGAATTTGTAGGGTTAAATTCCAATTCCCTAATGAACCCTTCCTTGAGTGGGAAAGTCATGATGTGGTGGTCAGGGGTAGATTCATTTCTTGTCTTAAAGCCCAAAAGTTGACATCTAAGGGTTGTCTCTATCATCTTCTGAGGGTTAGAGATGTTTATTCCAAAGTCCTTCCTATAGAGTCAATTCCGATGGTTGAGTAGTTTCTTGATGTCTTTCCCAATGAGCTTCTGAGTGTTCCTTCCGATAGGGAAATAGACTTTGGTATAGGCCTTTTTCCAGATACTCAACCCATTTCTATTCCACCTTACCATATGGCCACGGAGGTATTAAAGGAGCAATTGAGGGATTTGTTGGAGAAGGGTTTTATAAGGCCTAGCAAGTCACCTTAGCGTGTACCGCTGTTGTTTGTGAAAAATAAGGATGGTTCTCTTAGAAGGTGCATTGATTACCGACAACTTAATAGAGTCACCATAAAGAACAAGTATCCTCTACAAAGGATTGATGACCTTTTGGATCAACTTCAAGGGGCTAGTCACTTTCTTATGATTGATCTTCGGTCCTTATATCACCAAGGCAAAAGGTGGGAGTGTGACATTCCCAAGATGGCTTTTCTGACTAGGTATGGGCACTTTGACTTTGTGGTTATGTCCTTTGGGTTGACTAATGTGTCAACTATATTTATGGATCTTATGAATAGGGCCTTCAAACCCTACCTTGACTTATTTGTGGTGGTTTTTATTGATGATATCTTGATCTATTCAAATAGTAAGGAAGAGTATATGGATCATTTGAGGGTGGTATTGCAAATCTTGAGGGAGGAGAGTTTATATGCAAAATATGAGAAATGTAAGTTTTGGTTGAAAGAGTTTAATTTTAGTGCATGTGGTGTCTGGTGAGGGCATTAAGGTGGATCCTAAGAAGATGGAGGTGATTAGAAATTGGCCTAGACCTTTGACTCCATTAGACATTATAAGTTTCTTAGGCTTGGCGGGTTATTACCAGAGGTTTGTATATGGTTTCTCTTCTATTGCTTCTCTAATGACTAAGATGACACAAAAGAAGGCAAAACTCGTGTGGACCAATGAATGTGAGAAGAGTTTCCAAACTTTGAAAGATACACTTGTTTCAGTTTCTATCTTTTCTCTACCGGAAGGGTTGGAAGGATTTGATGTACATTGTGATGCCTTAAGAATTGGTTTGGGGTGTATTTTGATGCAAAGTGGTAAAGTTATAGCATATGCCTCTAGACAACTTAAGATGCATGAGAAGAATTCTCCCACCCATGGTCATGAATTGGGAGTCGTGGTATTTACTTTGAAAATTTGACGTCACTACTTATACGGGGTTCATGTTGATGTGTTTACTGACCACAAGTATCTCTAATATGTGTTCACCCAAAAAGATCTTAACTTGAGACAAAGAAGGTGGTTAGATCTCCTTAAGGATTATGATATGAGCATTCATTATCACCCCGACAAAGCTAATGTTGTGACCGATGCTATAAGTAGGGTGTCTATGAGTAGTCTAGCTCATATTGACGATAGTGGCAAAGAGATGGCTAGAGAGGTTCATTGGTTGTCTAGATAGGGGGTTAGTTTGGATGAAGTTAATAATGATGGTGTAGTGGTTTTTAATGGTTGTAAGTCTTCTTTTATTGATGAGGCAAAGGAAAACAAGATCTTGACCCCGTCTTGCTAGAGTTGAAGGCCTTGGTGAGAGATGGTAAAATGGAGGTTTTCTCCCAAGGGAGAGATGGTTCCCGTAGGTACCAATATAGATTATAAGTGTAAAATGAGGGTGATTTGAAAGAATGAATATTGAAGGAGGCCCCTACTTCATCCTATTCCATTCACCTCGGTTCTACAAAGATATATAGAGACTTGAGGGAAGCGTATTATGGGGTGGTATGAAAAGAGACATTGCCAAGTTCATATCCGGATGTCACAATTGCCAACAAGTAAAAGTTGAACATCAAAGGTCGGGTGTCCTAGCCCAAGATAATAGAGATTCCTATATAGAAGTTGGAGGAAATCTATATGGATTTTGTGGTTGGGTTGCCTAAGACTAGAAATTATTTTGATTCTATTTGGGTTACTATGGATAGAATGACAAAGTTGGCTCACTTCCTACAAGTAAAAGAAATCTACGGTGGCAAAGATTATGCCAAGTTGTATATACATGAGTTGGTTAAATTTCTTAGGGTACCCTTATTTATCATTTCGGATCATGGTGCTCAATTCACCTTCTCATTTTTGGAGGACTTTCCACAGAGGTCTTGGTGCCAAGGTTAAGCTTACTATGACCTTTCACCCTCAAATAGATGGTCAAGCTAAGAGGATTATTTAAACCCTTGAGGATATGCTTAGAGCTTGTGTTTTGGATTTTAAGGGTAGTTGGGATGAATATCTTCCACTCATTCAATTTGCTTACAACAGCAGCTACCACTCAAGCATTGGTATGGCTCCTTTTGAAGATCTTAATGGTAGGCATTGTAGATCACCAATTGGGTAGTTTGAACTGGGGAAAATGGATTTACTAGGTCCGTATTCAGTCATGGAAGCCTTGAAAAAGGTTAGGTTGATTAGGGAGAGATTGAAAAATGCCCAACATAGAAAAAAGTCCCATTCCAATATAAGGAGAAGAGATCTTGAGTCTAAGGTGGGTGATTGGGTTTACTTAAAAGTCACTCCTATGTAGGGTGTGGTTCGATTTGGAAAGAAGGGGACGTTAAGCCCAAAATTTTATGGGTCCTTATAAAGTGTTAAGGAGGATTGGTAAGGTGGCCTATGAGTTACAGTTGCCCATTTATATGAATATGGTTCATGTTGTCATCCATGTGTCAATTTGAGAAAATGTGTGGGTGGCCCCAGTGCTATAGTGCGCTTGGATGTTGTGGGTGTTGTAGAGGACAATTTGACTTATGAGGAGGTCCCGGTGGAGATTCTGGATAGACAAATAAAGAGGTTGAGAAACAAGGATGTGCCTTCCGTCAAGGTCCTTTGGAAGAACCAATAAGTTGAAAGTGCCACATGGGAAGCTGAGACGAACATGAGTAACCAATATCCATATCTCTTCTACTCTACTCAAGCCTAAGGTACTAAATTAAGTCCCCTTTAGGAGTTCAAGTCTTAAGTTTCATGACGTATGTCATTTATCATGCATTCATGTTTTTGTTGACAAGTTCATGCTGATTTTTGATACTCATGTTGAGATTTTTGAAAATGATGTTTTGAAGCATTTGTTGTATTCATGTTGGGCTGAAATCTTCATGATTACTTCTCTTATATACGTTTCTTTGACATTCGGTGATGAATGTTCCCAAGGGAGATATATTGAAACGTCCCAAAAACGCCTAAAAAATGTGCTTCGGAAATGCCCATAATCATAATTTCCAAAAATGCCTCAAAAATATGCTTGGGCCATGACAGTTGTAACTGTGATGCCTCAAGAATTGGTTTGGGGTGTGTTTTGATGCAAAGTGGTAAGGTTATAGCATATGCCTCTAGACAACTTAAGGTGGATGAGAAGAATTATCCCACCCATGATCTTGAATTGGCGGTCGTGGTATTTGCTTTGAAAATTTTGTGTCACTACATGTATGGGGTTCATGTTAACGTGTTTACTGACCAAAAGAGTCTCCAATATGTGTTCACTCAGAAAGATCTTAATTTGAGACAAAGAAGGTGGTTAAAGCGAATTAAAGATTATGATATGAGTGTGCATTACCATCCCACCAAAGCTAATGTTGTGGCTGATGCTTTAAGTAGAGTGTTTAAGGGTAGTGTAGCTCATGTTGATTATGGTGGCAAAGTGGTAGCTAGAGAGGCTCACTAATTGCATATATTGCAAGTTAGGTTGGATGAAGCCGACGATGGTGGTGTAGTTTTTGTTGACAGTTCTAAATCATCCCTGATTGAAGATATAAAGGCAAAACAAGATCTTGACCCTGCCTTGCTAGAGTTGAAGGCCTTGGTGAGAGATGGTAAAGTAGTGGTTTTCTCCCAAGGGGGAGATGGTGCCCTTAGGTATCAAGGTAGATTGTGTGTGCCTAATGTGGATTACTTGAAAGAATTGATCTCGAAGGAGTTCCATAATTCATCCAATTCCATTCATCCCGGTTCTACAAAGATTTATAGAGACTTGAGGGAAGTGTATTGGTGGGGTGGTAGGAAGAGAGTCTTTGCCAAGTTCATATCTAGATATCATAATTGCCAATGAGTGAAAGCCAAAAATCAAAAGTTGGGTGGCCTAGCCCAAGACATAGAGATTCCTACTTGGAAGTGTAAAGAGATCAACATGGGTTTTGTAGTTGGGTTGCCTAAGACTAGGAGACATTTTTACTTTATTTGGATTGTTGTGGATAAAATGACAAAGTCGTTCTTACCGGTCAAAACCACTTATCGTGCCAATGATTAGGCCAATGTTGTACACACATGAGTTGGTTAGAATGCATGGGGTGCCCTTGCCTGTCATTTTGGATTGTGCTGATTAATTCAATTCTCACTTTTGGAGGTTCTTCGAAAGAGGTTTTTGTACCAAGGTTAACCTTAGCACAACCTTTTATCCTCATATGGATGGTCAAGCCGAGAGGACTATCCAAACTATTGAGGATATGCTTAGAGCTTGTGTTTTGGAGTTTAAGGGTAGTTGGGATGAACATCTTCCACTTATTGAATTTTCTTACAACAATAGCTACTGCTCAAGCATTGGCATGGTCCCTTTGAAGCTCTTTATTGTAGGCATTATCGATCCTGGTTGGGTGATTTGAAGTGGGGGAAATGGCTTTGCAAGGTTTGGAATTAGTCATGGAAGCCTTGGAGAAGGTGAGGTTGATAAGGGAGAGATTGGAAGTAGTCAAATGTAGACAAAAGTCCTACTCTGATGTGAGGAGAAGAGATCTTGAGTTTAAGGTTGGTGATTGGGTTTACCTGAAAATCTCACCCATGAAGGGTGTGCTACAATTTGGCAAGAAAGGGAAATTAAGCCAAAGGTTTGTCGACCCTTATAATGTTTTGAGGAGAGTTGGTAAGGTTGCATATGACATGGAGATGCCTATGGAAATGACCATGGTTCATCCGGTCTTCTATGTATCCATGTTGAGAAAGTATGTGGGTGACCTAAGAGCTATAGTTCCCTTCGAAATTGTGGGTGTTATAGAAGATAATTTGACTTATGAGGAGGTCTTAGTGGTGATTTTGGATAGACAAGTGAAGAGGTTGAGAAACAAATATGTAGCTTTTGTCAAGCTCCTGTAGAGCAACTAACAAGTTGAAAGTGCCATATTGGAAGCCAAGGAGGACATGACAAAGCGATATCCACATCTCTTCCACTCTACTCAACACAAAGGTACTAATTTAAGTCCCCTATATGACTTGAAGTCTTAAGTTTTATATTGATATGCGTTTCATTCTAATATTTACTTACTCACACATTCCATGTACTGATGTTCACTTGGTGTTGCTGCATTTTTTAATTATGTGGAGATAAGTATTAGTGATCATCAATAGGCACTTCATTGAGGATCTTATCTACATTCAACTTTTTGGCGAGTCCTCCCCTACATTGGAAGGATATCATTATAATGACCTGATTGGTCATTTTTGTGCTTATCAATGAAAATTAATATTTTTCCCTTTCTTAAGTTGCTTTTGGACTATTTTATAGGAATTGATATCTGAGTTTTAAAAGTTGAAAATATGAGTTTTGGCATTTTCGGAAGCTTAAGTTGTTGAAAATATGAGTTTTTGTACCATTCCATGTTTTGGGTTTCATATAGAAAATCCATCATTTCCATCAGCTTCAGAATATTGAAACTAGTCTAGGAGGAGTTATAGAAATGAATTTTTCATTTTGATGAGGTTTTTGGGCCCAAAATTGCATTTTTAGCTATTTTCGAAGCTAAAATTTGACTTTGGTCAACATTTGGAGTTCGAAAACTCGAATTGAAATTTGGAAAGTTCCAACAGTTTCGATGGTGAAACTAACGCTAGAAATGCTCTCGTCATAATTTTTGCAGTTGCGGAGGGCAGTTTTGGTAGTTTGATTTTAAACTAGTTTATTTGACTTATATTGGTAATTATGTCAAGGAGAACTTGGAATATAATTTTTGATTATTTTGTGGAGTCCAGATCACTGTTTCTGTTATGTATACATGTTTGCTTTGTGTAACTCTGAGCCCAGATAAATTCTGAGGGTCAGTTATGAGATTTTTTGATGGCTGATGCAACTGGTTTCTCGTGCAATTATGATGTTGCTTCGAATTTGTTATATTTTCCTCCATGTTAGCAGAGGTATTGACTTCCTTTTCTTTGCGTTCGGAGACTAGACATTTATGTTCACGGAGTGCAGCTACCTTGAGCTCTATATTCATAGACCCCTGCCCCACGTTTGCAGAAGTTTTCTTGTCTCTATGCTCTTTGACGTGCATATTCCTCCATGTTCATGGACATTCCTCTATAATCTCATGTAATATAGATTGATTCATAAGAAATTGGATTGTTATGATTGAATTACAATGGGAATGTGATACCGATTATGTTGAAATTGGAGTAGTTTGTGATTCTATTATTAAATTTTGATCAAATTTTGAGAATTAAGATATGTTAGATATTAATGTGATAATATGATACTTTTGATGCCATTTGGTAGAGTCATCTGGTTTCATTGCCATTCTTATTATTGACGGAAGGGTGATGATATGAGACTTGTGGATGGACTAGTGGTACTAGTTTAATGCACTTGACATACCCTTGTGATGTTATGGCTATTTTGCATGTCATTATCATGTCATATTCCATATATACTCATATTGTGGCATTGACACATATACATCTCATATTGAATCTGTACCACCGAGAAAATAAGACACTTCAGACAATCATATTATTTGCGATCTAATTGTTGGTGCGAGAGTCCACCGAGGCACACTATTATTGATATGCATCTTAATATTATGAATTCGTATGTATTACATTGATATTGCATTGTCCTAGAGAAAGATATTGGTGCATAGAGATAGTCAAGGTGTCATCGATGCCAGAGACCATCGTTATACTAAAGACCTCTTCTACCAGCGCCAGAGTCTACCGATGTATCATTGGCGCCAGCGACCATCATGACACTTAAGATATTCTGTATATAGTCTAACAAAATACCCATAGGTTCTGCCTGGTAGATTCAGCTCGATAGATATATATATCGGAACCAGAGTCTGTCCTGATTCCACTTTTTGCATCGCATTGATACACTACATGTGCATTGAATCATTGACTGTCATCATTACTTTATTTTAATTTTTATTTATGTCTATATTGTACACTAACCCTTTCCTTACAAGTGGTAGTATTCTTCGTTGTCCTATACTTATTTGATTTCACTTACCTAGTCAGTTGAACCTATAAGGTACATTTTGGTGTACTCACCCTGCTTTGTCTCCTCCTTGAATATTGAATATAGAGACCCATATAGGGTAGTTGATTCACTATAGAAGAGCTTTTCGTAATCTATCCAGATATTAGCGCTGAGCCTCAGACTTTAAGTCGTTGTGAATCATTGAGATTTCCTTTATTATTGTTTTGATATCAGACTTTGTATTAGACATTATCAGACATCATTATATTTTCATTTGAGACAGTTCTATTTACTATTTCATAATACTTTAGATGCTCTTATACTCATAACTCCAGGTTTTGGGATTTCGATTAAATGTGGTGACTGTTTCTGCTTTACTTTTTTTTCTTTACTTGCGATCCAATTTTGGGTCATGAAAAGTTTGGTATCAATGTTCTACGTTCGTTAGGCTCTAGAGTCAAGACCATGGTGTCAAGTACAGTCTCACGGATTGGTATAAAGATGTCCATACCCATCTTCAAGAGGCTGTAGGCCACTTGATAGGAAATGCTTTCAGGTATTACTTTTATACATACATTTCTTCAAATCACATATTTTGAAAGTGTCCAATCTACACCATCTACGTAGACTTCGGTTACTAGATGTCGATGATTAGTGGAAGAGCCTGAGTCAGTTGATGTTGCTCGCTCGAGGTCCAAGGGTCGAGGACTTGCCAGAGGGTCCTATATACCCTATTCTACCATCTTCAGCCTTAGATGTTACACCCTTGATTCTGGAGTTACTTTTGAGGGTATTGGCTAGATTGGAGGGAGCATCTTTAGCCCTAGCTTTTATTGGTGCGCTAATTTCTATGAACTGATTGACCCTTTAATAACTCCAACTGAGCCAACCATGATTCATGTGGGTCTTTCACCAATCCCAACTATCCCTTTTGTGACTTTTATGATCCATCTCAAACATCATGGCTGATTTCTAGTTCTCAGCTTCAAGGATTTGCTATTACTCCTTCTATTGCATCGCCCAAATTTTTTATGCCCCCATCTTCTTCTAGTCCTGCTATATCTACAACTGAGTCGAAGAGTTTTGAGTAGTTTGTACGGCTGGCTCCCCCGATGTTTGACAACACCCCTGATGATAGAGCTTATGAATTCATATCAAAATGTCAGGACTAATTTTGTAATTTGGCCATCCTAGAGTCACATGGAGTTGCTTATACCTTTTACAAATTCATCGACCTAGCTAAGGAGCAACGGAGATCAGTCTTGGCTCGCCACCTCTTAGATCTCTACTTATGACATAGAAGCAATTTATAGAGGCATTGTTGGAGTAATTCGTACCATATAGCCTTCAGGATAGTTGTAGGAATGAGTTTAACAGGCTTCAACAGGTATCTATATAAGTTTAAGGCTATGAGGCTAAATTTTATACATTGTCTAGACATGCCTTGTCTAATATCCCTACCAATTTCGAGAGGATTTAGTGATTTTCCAAGGGATTGGCCAGGTATATTTAGGAGGCTAGAGCTTTCTTGGTTTTGCGTAGAGATATATTCCAGAGTGTAGTGGATCTCGCTCATTTGATAGAGTGCATCGGGCATGATAGACAGGATGGCAGGAAGAGGTTTCGTCAGCACAACTAGTTTAGCAGACCCCATCCAAGAGATAGAAGGTTCTAGAGGCAGGGCCACCAAGGCCGAGTAGTCCATTCATCCATTCCCATAGTTGAGAGTGTAGATAGATTGAGGCCTAATCCAACAGGTTGAGATAGTTCATCTAGTGCAGCCATACATGGTGGATTTTTAGGGCAAGCATCTCAGGGTGAGAAGTTAGGGCTTGCTATATTTGTGATGAGGTGAGACATTTAGCTAGTCATTGCTCATATTGTGCATCATTAACCCAGGCTTCAGGATCTCAGCCATCTCATCCTATCCTAATACAAGTACCTAGGGACACATCCCAGGCTATGATGGGTAGTACCAGAGCAATTATGGTATAGTCAGAGATGGAGCTCGTGATGGCAAATAGGCTAGTGGTGGGTGTAGAGTCTATTATGTTATCCTAGATAGGGCTGAGGTAGAGGCTTTTGATGCAGTTATCACAGATATAGTTCTAATGTGCCATCACATAACTTTAATTTTATTTGATCCAGGCGCTACTTATTCCTATGTATCAACTTATTTTACTTCTGATATTGATGTTATATATGAGCCACTTGCCAAGCCTATTTGTATATCCACCCTCAATCATTAATGATAAATCGATAATACTGGGTTGTATTATGATTTTTATAGGGAAAGATGTTGTTTCTAACTTTATATTGTTGGATATGGTTGACGTCAATATGATATTGAGCATGGATTGGTTGTCACCATATCATTCTATTCTTGACTACCATGCAAGGACAACGTATCTTCCCCTAACTTTTCTCAATTGGTGTGAACTGTAACACTTAACTCTTATCCTAAGAGTGTTATATGCATGCCTCTCAAATGGTGGAGAAGCGATATTTGTCTTATGTTCGGGCCTATTCTCAGGAACCACAATCATTAGAAACCTCCAGGGTTGCTAGAACATTTATGGATGTGTTTTTGACTGATATACACAATATTTCTCTGGAATGTGATATTGAATTTGCTATTGATGTAGCGTTAAGCACTAAGCCCATTTCAATTGCTCCTTATTGGATTGCTTCGAATGAATAAAAGATATTTTAGGAACCATTGGAGGATTTGTTGAATAAGGTATTTATTCTTCTAATTGTGTCTCCCTGAGGTACTACTATAATATTTGTGTGAAGAAGAAGGATGGCACTATGCATATGTATATTTATTATCAACAACTAAACAAAGTGGCCATTAAGAATAAGTATCATTTTCCTTGCATTAATGATCTTTTTGACTAGTTGCAGGGTGACTGCATACTCTACATGATTGATTTCATGTCCAGTTACCATCAGTTTAGAGTTCGAGAGTCTGATATCCCAAAGACAACTTGCAGGACCCATTATGGGCATTATGAGTTCGTGTTATGTCATTTGGGTTGACTAATACCCCTGTTGCTTTTATAGAGTTGATGGACCCAATGTTCAGGCCCTATTTGGACATATTTGTGATTGTGTTTATAGATCATATCTTGGTTTATTTCAAGAGTGAGGCAGATCATCTTCATCACTGGAAGACTATACTTCAGAGATTGTGGGAAGAGAAACTGTATGTAAAGTCCTCAAAGTGTGACTTTTTGCTCGAGTCTATAGCTTTCCTTCGGCATATGGTGACAAAAAATGGTATTATGGTGGACTCAGCGAAGGTAGCAGTTGTTCATGAGTTAGCTAGGCCTACTTCTGTGACTGAGATATGGACTTTTTCTTTGTTTGGCAGGGTATTATCAGTGTTATATTCAGGGATTCTTATCTATAGCAGCTCAATTGACCAGACTTACTCAAAAGGATATAACATTTCAGTTGTTAGAGCAGCATAAGGTGAGCTTCCAAAAGCTTAAGGATTTATTGACTTCAACACCTATTCTTCCCTTGCCCAAGGAGTGACTACAATTTTTAATATATTGTGATGTTTTCGGTGTGGGTGTGGGTGATGTATTGATACAAAAGGGGAAGGTGATAGCATATGCCTCTAGACAGCTGAAGATGTATGAGAGAAACTACACTACCCATCACTTAGAGTTGTCTGCGATAGTGTTTGTGTTGAAATTGTGGTAACATTATCTTTATGAGGTACATTATGAGATCTATACCAATCACCGGGGTTTTAAATACATCTCTTGTTAGCCTAATATTAATCTAAGATTGCGTAAGTGGTTGAAATTGCTTAAGGACTATGATGTCTCTATTCTATATCAACCCAGGAAGGCGAATGTAGTGTTAGATGCTTTGAGCCGAAAGGCTACTAGTATGGGGAATTTGGCATGCTTGAGGGCTGAGAGGATGCCCTTAGCTTTAGAGGTTCAGTTGCTTGCTAAATAAATGGTTAGGTTGAATATTTCCCCACCTCAGAGTATATTGGCCTTTGTTGAGGCTAGATATTCATTGCTTGATCAAGTTTATGTCATCGACTTGAGGATGCTATACTATGCATGATTCATGATAAAGTGTTGCGAGGTGAAGCTGAGATGGCTAGTATTGATTCTTAAGAGATTTTGAAGATAAATTGTAGTGTTTGTGTGCCTAAGATTGGGGATTGGGTGAGATTAGTATTAAAAGAGGACCATTGTGCTAGATACTCCATTTATCATAGCGTGGCAATGATGTACCATGACCTAAAATAGCATTATTGTTGGTCCAATATGCAAAGAGACATAGCTGAGTTCGAGGAAAAGTGTATGAATTGCTAATAAAACAAGTATGAGCACCAAAATCCAGTGGATTGATGTAGAGGATGCCTATTACCTAGCAAAAATAGGGTGGGTGACCATGGATTTTGCTACAGGATTACCATGGCCTTGGGAAAGGTCGTTTCAGTTTGGGTGGTTGTTGATCGTTTAACAAATTTAGCTCACTTTCTATTAGTGAAAACTAGCTACAGTGCAGAGCAATTGGCTAAGATGTCTTCCGGGACATTGTTAGATTGCATGGAGTGCCTATAGATCAAATAGAGGATTTGTGTTCACTTCCCATTTTTGGCGGGCGCTACAGCGTGGTAGCTTGGATCTGAATTCATCTTTTCACCCCCAAATTGATTGACCGTACCAATGCACTATTTTGTTTCGGGGTTGTGTGATTGATTATAGGGATTGTTGGGATCAAAATTTGCCTTGGTCAGAGTTTATTTACAAAAATAGTTGTCATTCAAGCATCCAAATGGCTCCATTTGAGGCTTTGTATAGTCGGAGGTGTAGATTACTGAGTTGATGGTTTGATTCAAGGTCAGCAGATGTAATGGGTGTTGAATTGCATTGAGATGCCATGGACTGAGTCCGACTTATTTATAGTAAACTTTTGACAGCTCAGATCCACTAGAGGAGTTATGTCGATATGAGGATTAGGCCTCTTCAATTCTCTATTAGCGACAGTATTTGGCTAAATGATTCACCCATAAGTATGTGATGAGATTGGGGAAGAGGGACAAGCTCAGTCCCAGGTTTATTGGCCTATTTGAGAATTGGAGGATAATTGGTAAAGTGTCATATGAGTTTGCTTTACCACCAAGATTATTAGTGATTCATCCTATTGTTCCTGTTTCCATGCTCTGCTAGTACATTCCAAATTACTCTCATGTGATCTCTCATGATTCATTTGAGTTGGGTCCACATTTCTCTTTTGAGGAAGAAATGGTATCTATTTTAGACGAACAGATTTAGAGCTTGAGGTCTAAGGATATACCTTTGGTGAAGGTTCCATGGCGACACGCCATGTTAAGTAGGCAACTTGGGAGTTAGAGTTAGACATGCAGACTAGATATCCTCGCTTTTATTAGGCTTCAAGTACTTCATTTTCCTTTATGTTCAGGGACGAACATTATTTTTTGTGGTGAATGATGTAATGACCTAGTTGGTCATTTTTGAGCTTATCTATAAAAATTATGGTTTTTTTCCTTTTGTGAGTTGCTTTAAATCTATTTTGAACTATCTATATTGTTGAAACTAAAATCCCGAGTTTTAAAAGTTGAAAATATGAATTTTGGCATTTTGGGAAGCTTAAGTTATTGAAAAAGTGAGTTTTTGTACCATTCTGAGTTTCAGGTGTTGGTCAGAAATTCATCAATTCCATCAGCTCTACAATCCAAAACTAGTCTATAAGAAGTTACAAAACTGAAATCGGAGTTAAAATAAGGTTTTTAGGGTCAAAGTTGCATATTTAGTTGTTCTAGAGTCAAAGTTTGACTTTGGTCAACTTTTAGAGTTCGATAGTTCGGATCAAAATCTGACAATTCCAGTAGTTTCGAATGGTGAAACAAACACTATAAATGTTCATAATTTTTGGAGTTACCAACGACATTTTTGGTATTTTGAGTTTTAAACTAGTTTATTGGACTTGCATTAGTAATTATGTCAAAGAGATCTCAAAATTGATTTTTTTATTTCGTTGAGTCTGCATTGCCATCTCTGGTATGGATACATGTTTGGTTTGTATAATTTAGAGCCTTAATGAATTCCAAGGCTCTATTATGAGATTTTATGATGGCTGATGCAACAAGTTTCTGGAGCTATTATGATTCTTCTCCGCATTCACACCATTTATCTCCGCGTTCTCAAAGGTATTGACACCCTTCTTTCCATGTTCGCAGAGTACAACTGCCTTTAGCTCTGCATTTGCGGACCCCTATCCCGTCTTCACAAAGGTTTTCTTGGCCCAATGCTCTGTGTTTGTGGGCATTCCTCCACATCCCGGAATACAATTTCGTCTGTTCAGTTGTTAAATTCGAGAGTCACCATTTTCACTCCATTTTCAAATATTTCAAGTTTTTGGGGCAATATTTGAGGAAGGTGTTTGGAGATTTATTTTGGGTAAGTTTTTCTACCATCATTTTACTTAATTTCCATGATATTTAATTTGATTTTGTCTTGAATTTTATGATTTTGAATGTTCAAAATTGGGGATTTTTGGTGTATGATTTTATAACATTAAATGGTGATTTCTCAATCAATTTGAACATAATTTTTGTGAGATTTTCAGCCATGGACTCCATTTTTCATGTAAAGCCTTATTTGAAAGTTAATTTCCATATTCGATAACTTCAAAATTTTTCTCTAATTTTGTTCATTATGCCCCTAAGCTTAATTCGTGCCAATATGAGTATCGAAATTCATCTCTTGATGCACAGTATCTATTTTAGATAGTGATAGATCAATTTGGAGGTTCTTTTGGAGGTTTAAGTTGATTGAAAGCTTGTCCGAGTGCGGTTTTAGAATCGAGGTAGGTTTGGCTAACCTTTTTGGAACTGAATTTGAGTTATTGGATATGTTCATGTGGGAATTGTAAGATATAGATTGATTCATGAGAAATAAAATTGTTATGATTGAATTGTCACGGGAATGTGATACCGGTTATGTTGAAATTTGAGTAATTTGTGATTCTATTGATAAATTGAGATGAAATCTTAGAATTGAGGGATGTTGGATATTAATGTGATATTATGAGACTTGTGATACCATTTAGGAGAGCAATGTGTTATATTGATGATAGTTGTGATAACGTGCAATATATGAGCATATTTTGGGACTTGAAGAGTCTATTTCATTGTCATTCTCATTATTGATATGAGAGTGATAATATGAGACTTGTTGATGATCTTTTGGTTCTAGTTGATTCCCTTGACATAGCCTTCTGATGTTATGGATATTTTGCATGTCATTGTCATGTCATATTCCATATATATACACATATTATGGCATTGGCATGTGTACATCTCATATTGTGTCTATACCACTGAGAAAATGAGATACTTTAGACAATCATATTACTTGAGACTATTTTCTGGCGTGAGTGCCCACCGAGGCATACTATTATTGATATACATCTTGTATTGTGAATTGACACGCATTGTATTTTTATTACATTGGACTTGAGATAAATGCATTACCTGATATCTCCCTTCTGGCGCTAGATTCCGTGGAGGTATCATCCGCTCCAGAGTCCTTTATGATACTAGAGACCTCTTTTACTAGCGTTAGAGTCCGTCGAGGTGTCATCAGTGCCAACAAACATCGTGACATTTGAGATATTTTGTATATAGATTGATGAGACCTCCATGGGTTCTACCTAGAAGCTTCAGCTCGATAGATGTATACAGCTACACCAAAGTCTATCGTGAATCTGTCTCCTGCATTGAAACTATATGCTATATATGTGTTGCATCATTTACTATTATTGTTCTTTTAATTCTATTCTTAAATAAGTTTGTATTGTACACTAACCCTTTCCTTGTAGGTGGTAGCATTCTTTGTTATCGCATACTTATTCAATTTCGCTTACCCAGTCAATTTAACCTACTGGGTACATGTCAATATACTCACCCTGACATTGTCTCTTCCCTGTAGATCGACCAGACTGACTCGTACAGGGTAGTTGATTCACTCTGGCAGAGCTTTTCACCATCTATACAGATCTTAGTAGTGAGGCTCAGACTTCGGGTTGTCATGAATGTTTAAGATTTCCTTCAATGTTGTTTCCATTTTAGACTTTGTATTAGGCATTACCAAACATCGGGGTATTTTGAATTGAGACAGTTCTATTTACTCTTTTATACTACTTTAGATGCTCTTATACTCATGACTACATGTTTTGGGATTTGGATTAAATGTTGTGCTTATTTCCACTTTTTTTAATCTTCTTTAGTTCTGGTCTGACTTTGGGTCATGATATCATTTTAGAGTCTTTGAGTTAGTATTTATTCTTTCTTGAGGTAGCCATGAACCTCTAATTGACACCATCTACATAGTAATTATAAAGGCTTCATAGACTAGACAGTGATTGATTTATTGTTGATATCTCTATCTATTAATTTGTTCTTTTCAAACTATTCTCTTGATGTTGAATTGCAGTTATATTGTTGGCTTTCGCTCTTATCCTGTGAGTTAGTGGAGTTATATTACCTATTTTATTGACTTCTTAAAGTTGAATGAGTCTTATGCTGTTGATTGAACTAGTGAGCAGGTTAAGTAGTTCGCTTGAGAACCAAAAATGATTTTTAAGTGTTGACATATCTAGGATACCCTTTTGGGGCATGACAAACCTTAAAAGAATGAACTCCCTAACTTAAATTTTAAATTAAGTTAAAGAGTTATGACTAGCGATCTATACTACTGTAAAAGCATAAAGTCACTAGCTTAACAATTAAATAACTATATACCTCCAACGTAAAATACCAAATTTATTGTGGGTTGTGACTTTTTATAAAGAATTGACTTTTCTAAGAATTGTGACATTTTCGAAAGGTTGTGCTTTTTATGAAGAGTTGTGACTTTTTTGATAAGGAACAATGAGCACCTACTGATTTATTTATATTACATTAAAAGCGGTCAATTATGACCTTTACAAAGGATATTGATTTTTCTGAAGGGTTGTGACTTTTCTGATAAGACACAACAAGAACCTATTGATTTATTTATATTATACTAGAAGCGGTCAGTTGTGACCTTTACAAAGGATATTGATTTTTCTGAAGGATTGTGACTTTTCTGATAAGACACAACAAGCACCTATTGATTTATTTTTATTATATTAAAAGCAGTCACCTCTTTACATTCAAGAGTTATGACTTCTTCAAATATTTGTGAATTTTTAGATGAGTTGAGACCTTTCTGAAGGGTTGTGACCTTTTTTTAAAAATGCACAATAACCATTTATTTGTAATATCGTTTGTTGGCTATAAATAGAGGGGTATAGTTCTCTCACATTTTAAAACTACAAATTTTCTAAGTCTTCTATTTTTCTTCTTCTTAAAACACCCAATTTTTAATAACCAGGATCTGTGGGGCTAGAGGTAATTCCGCTCGTCCATCCAGACTCTAAGTCATAAAGTAAAGCTAATACTAAAAAGATATAATTTTTTATATCTTGATGACTGTATGGAGGAATTTATCTTTTACCCAAGCAAGGGACCTGTCAGAACTTGATACTAGTTGTGTTGAGCCCGTGTGTCTAGCGGTTCTAACTGTGAAAAGGATGCCCCACTTGAAACAACAACTTAATGAAGGGGCTTATTGTCATAGCTTGCTAGACGTAGTTAATAAGACAAAGCCAACACCGTAGTACCATTTTCGATTGTATCACCATCTCGGAACCAAATCAAGAAACTATAAGAAATTCATATCATATTAAAATTGAGTCTAGGCTCTTGCATATTAATTATAATAGAAAAACTAAATATTAGACATAGATATAAACTATCTTAGTCATGCATAGTCATGTCTAGAAGAAGATAAAAGTATTAAATTATTAAAAGAAATAAAGTGAGAATAGTACCTTTATCACCGGAAGTTGGACGTCGGAATAGTAAAACGATCTTTATTCACAAACTTGAAAACATTTTAAAGGATTTTTTGAGAGAAATAAACAACAAGAAAAATGAAAACCTGAGAAGATCTTTATAAGGGAGGTCTATTTATAGAAAGGAAAAGAATCTATGCATAGTATAATAGCACCCACATACGGGTCCATATACAGTAATGAAACAATGTATCTAATATTCTCAATAGTAAATCTACTGTAGAGGCGGCTTTCTTGTAGCACATTATTATCAACTAACAATTTTTATTCTGTGTTTATATTGTCATATTTTGGTAGAACTTGTCAATATCATCGATCTCTTTGTCTGTTATATCTTTATCATTTGGAAGGGACTGAGCGTCTTCCATATTAATACATCCTTTGTTGGATGTATTACCTTTTTCAAACATCCCTATTGAATTTAATAAATCCTGTTTAACTTGATTCATGTATTTGGTTATTAGTTCAATTTTTTCTTGTTCTTGATCTTGTAAGGAAATTCTATGAGCAATTTCTTTGAGTGATGTATCAATCAGAGGGCTAGAAGTTGAAATGTATTCCGTAGTAGTAGTGGTATGGATTTTGTCAAGTAATTCTTGTCCATATAACTTCTTTATTGAGGGATCTATCTTCAATAATTTATCCCAAAAATTATTACAAAATACTCTGTATAAACAAGGTATTTGCTCTTTAGTATAACCAAATTCTAGGACTCATTTATGAATCCATGGGATAGAGAATTTAATGAAGAAGTATATTTGGCCTAAGTTCTCTTGGTAACAGATATATCTGGTTGGTATTTCTCGGTAAGTTTTGGAGAAACTTTAGCCTAATTTTTGTATAACTGGTTAAAGGCTTGAGACAATATTTTTATGGTTAGACCATGGTATGACAACCAATCCTAAAACCAATTTGGGATACTATCTTTGAACACATGGGAACACACCTTTATAAATCAAGTGTGTTTCTGACGTTCATTATTATAGTAAAGCACCGTATCAAATGCGTCCATGTAATCCCAATAAGTGCAATTTACTTTGGCCTGACTTAGCATAAATGGCCTTTCAGTCATTGAATGAGTACCCCAATTTTCCATAGATATAGTCTGCTTTATTATCATCTTTGAGAAGTTATGAACTGTCTTAGTGGTGTTTTATTCTTGGAAATGATGGAATTCCATACTTCCTGTACTGAGTAGCACATTTTCATAAAAAGATCAGGTCTTGTATGACTTACCCGGGAAATATAAATTGGCTACCAAATATCTTTGGAGTATTCGCCATAGCTCATTTTGTCTCCGAATCTAAGAGTTTTCTACAAAAAAATTATCTTCTTTTTGTCAAGTTTTTCATAGTTCTTGATATTATCAAGATGGTCAAGACTAGCGACGGTAGCAAACATATTACTTTGCTTTTTATGTGATTCTAAATATGCTTGTAATTGTCAATATAATGGACTATCTTCTGGAATATCTTCCAGGTGAATAGAAGGAGATGAGGATAAAGATGCTTCTCCTCTAGATACTGGAAATTTTATCAAACTCCTTCCTTTCAACCGTATAACTGGTAGAGTATTTTCTAAGATTGAGGTTCCGTATGATGATCCACTACTTTGGGACGATCTTCTTGTAAGCTTAGTTTTACCTGTATCACCTCGTCCTCTTCCTCTAGGAAACCAAGAGATGATCCGTCCATACTACAAATATAACAGTGTTTATTAGTCAGAAAACCAATAATTCGAGGTATCAAAGTTGTGGAATCATTGCCTATATTAGTTTCTTCATAAGTTAAAACATAGAAATCTATGTCTTCAGTTATCATCGAGACAATAATTTTATCAAGTATAAGTCATTGCATGTCCATGCATAATGGTAGTTCCTTTAGAATGGTGGTAAGAGTTTTATCACGAAATACTTTATGAACCAGTTTATTGCAGACATTCTCTAGACAAAAAATCAGGAAGAGAATTATCAATTCCCTTTTTATACTGTATTTCAAAATCAAAAAGGTGCTAATTGAGCTTGCCATATTGCAAATATTAAGTTAGAAGCATCATGCTTAAAATCTTTATCAAACACGTATTTAACAGATTGAGCATCAGCTTTTATCAAAAACTTTTGATTATATAAATCATCTTAAAATTTCAAAACACATTTAACAATTGCTAAAATTTCGTGAGCCATAGTAGCATATTTCTTCTAGACTTCAGTCCATTTTCCAGAGTGAAATCTTATAAAATATTCATATTTATCATGAGGATTAACCTGTTTTAATATACCACTATAACCAATATTAGAAGCAACAGTCTCAATAATTTTTTGCTAATTAGAATTTGCAAGAGTCAAATAAGGAAAGGTTTTAACCCTTTGCTTAATCTGTTGAACTAAAGAAGTATGTTCCTCAGTCCAACAACCTTTATAGCCCTTTTTAACCTATCACATAGTGGGGCTAAATAACGAGATAATTTTTTTTATAAAAAAGAGAGATATAATTAAGTCTTCCCAAAAATCATTGAAGCTGAGTCCTATCAGTTATAACATTAGCAAATTTAGAAGCAAATTCAATAGCTCTTTGAATAGGGGTAATCTTTCCTTGACAAATATTATGTCTTAAAAATCTTTCTTCCTTTTGAAACAAACTGATTTTTGGTTTTGATATTACCAAACCATTTGGTATCACAATTTTTGTAAAAATATCAAGATATTGAACATGCAATTCAAATGTTTTAGAAAATACTAAAATGTCATCAATATAACAATGATGAAATCCATAAAAGGATTGAAAAGATCATTCATGATTTCTGAAAATCAGAAAGAGCATTTTTTAAACCAAAAGGCATAACATTCCATTCATATTATCCAAACGGGACACTAAGAGCAGTTCTATAAGTATGCTCGTTAAAAATTTGAATCTGCCAATAATCAGACCTTAAATCAAATCTTGAAAATATATTGGCATCATAAAGTCGAGATAATAGATCCTTTTTATTTGGAATAGGATACCTAATCCATTTTAAACACTTATTTAAAGGTTTGTAATTTATTACCAACCTGGGAACTCCACGTTCCTTTTCAACTGCATTATTAACATATAAAGTAGTACAAGAACAACGAGATTTAGAGGGTTTTATCAATCCCTTTTGCAACAAATTATCAATTTCTTTTTTACAGAATTCAATTAATTCAGCATTCATCTGGCAAGGTCGAGACTTTGTAGGAATATTATCCTCAAAAAAAATTATCTTCATATGAAAGTTTAACAATATGCTTTTTTCGATTCCAAAAAGCTCTAGGATGGTCGACACAAATATCAACAACCATTTGTTCCAAAATTAATTTAATTTTTTCTTGTACTTTAGCAGATTTCGTTATACCACAAAATTCATGCTAAATAATTTAAGTTGTAAAGAGTCAAAATATTTGTGCTTTATATCAACCAAAGCATTTATATCTCTAGTTACTGGACAAGTAACAAACGCGAATGAAATTTCTTTACCATTAAATTTGGCAGAAAATTCGTTTCATCTAACCATGTAAATCGGTAATAGCAATAGTAAAAGGAATTCAATGTATAATTGGAGGATTTAATTGACTTTTAACGAAAAAGAAAAAGTGAGGAATGCATACTTTATTTTGGCAAATATGGGCATTTGAAAGTTTATACTCTATATCAAGAGCATCACTAGAAGCCGATCTAACCACATGAGTAGTTTTTTGAAAATATTTTGAAGGAACTAATCCTTCTTGAATGCAACTAACATCTACATCACTATCAATCATAGCCACATTAGTTATAAAAAATTTATTATGAATAAAAATTATATATTTAATGTAAGGACTCAGATTTTCAAGCTTACTTATGTTGTTTAAGGCCGTCATGCGCCCCCTACTTCAAGTCAAGTTCAAAGGACTTTCCGTTGGCTAAGTTCAACACAAGTACTGGTAGAAGAGTCAACTTTAAATGAGCATAACTCTTAGACATTTAAAATTTGGTGGCCCATGACATGTCAAATGAAATTCCTTTGAGTTATCTTCACAATGCACTTATTTTCACCTCATTCCGAGGTCGGATGAAAGAGTCATGATCGTTTTGCTGAGGCCCTTCCATGTAGTGTTGTCACACAGACTGTTTGATGACTAGTGTGGCCTATGACAGACCATTTGGGGCAGCTGGAGTTGGAAAAGGCCATTTTGGCACTAAGGAAGGCGGCACGACTAGTCGCATGGGTCATTCGTTCGTGTGGAGAAGATATCTCCTTACTCAGGATTTCTCTAGAACGGAGTTCAGCACTTTCATTGAATGAATGAGCGACGAAAGGGAGAAGAGGACAATCGGATTGGGAACCCATTTCGGTACTTAGGGTCGGTTGGGAATTCCTCAATGCTTCTCTTTGGAGTTGGTCAACCACCCGAAGCACCACCCCGCTTCGATATGTTGGTGACTGGAGATAACTCTCTTCAAGGGGTCCCAGTGTGAGAAGATCGGGTCTAGAAAACGGGGGCTGATCTTTGAATAGGAAAAAATTGTTGTTCGGAGTATCGAGAAAAATTTTGCTTTTCTCGCCAATGACTCAGCACCTTTTGAGTGAGATTTTGAGAAGAGTTGCTCAGTAGAAGGCACTCGTTTTTGCCTCTGCGTTAGTAGAAAAGCTTTCAGTTTCATACTTTCATTACTTTCAAAAGTTTCATATTAGATGGGATATTCAATATCGAAAGAAACATGCACCTCTTTTTATTCGATACTCTTTCGTTCCCCTCCTCTATCTATTAGATCATAGATCGAGTGGTCTGACTCTGAGACGAGATTTTGAGTCTCGCCTGTCTACCATTTCACCACTAAGTTCTGGTTGGTGTACATAACCTCATAAACCGTAAAATTTTATGTGATTCGGTAAACAAAATAGAAATGCCATCATTGCCAACTTCCCCTCTAATAAAATTCTTTCTATGTCTGGTGATAAAGGAAATAGGTAGGTGAGATCAAATAGAATTCAAGTACCTGGCGCAGGCCTACTGGGTGGCCCGCCTGAATGTCGAGTCTCCGGAATCAGTCTTTTGGGCTCTGTAGAAAGGGTGTGAATTATTGATACGCGCCTTTTCCACAGAAAAGGCCAACCCAACATAAGGTTGACTAAACGAAGTCAATATTTCTTGTTCCGAGCATTGGTTAATAGTTTCCATTCTTTTTGACTCTGCGCCATTGATTCTACTATTGCTTACCAACGACCCCCAAAATACCTGTTATTGCACTAGCTGCGTGCGCAAAAAAGTGATTTGATTGATGGGATTTGGTATGAGATCGATGATCTCGCTCGAAAGAGTGAAGGGGGAAAAGTTGGACAAGATGGAGTTCGCCAGTCCGTCCTGATAGTTCGAGCGAGAACAACTGTAATTGAATCGGGAACGGAATGAACTTCAACTTTGTGAGGCTTACCACTTGTTGTGAGGAGGGGCGTGAAGGTGAGTAAAGGAGGCTTGATAGGAGTAGAGGTAAGTTTGAGAATAAGGCATGGACCACGACCATCCACAGGGGTCATAGCCATTGGCATAGAGCCAAGACATCATTTTCCTGCACCAAATATTGTGCCACCTGTCCCCACACGGGCCTTGAGGCTTCATACAAACCGTGGAGCCGTCCGTGGTCGCGACAAGACGTCTTTATCCAATCGATTTCCAACATAAATTTTTAGAAAACGTACCTTGTCACAGGCACTCCACATGAACTGTGGAGTGCCACAAGACCCGTGGACTCTTCATGGGGAACCACTTTGCCAAATTTTTCATCCGATCACTAATGGCATTTTCATATATTTTAATTATTCTAATGAGTCTTTTTAGATTTCCAATGTTACGTTAACCTTCCTAAAAGACCTAATAAATATTCCTAAGGATCAAAACTCATTACTCATATCTCTAATACCCTCTCAATTCTCTCAAGAGCCTCCACCAATACCCCAATCCCAATTTCAAGGAAACTCAAGAACAATTTAGATTCCAAGACCCACTTCCAAGCTTCCATTCTTTCTCAACTCAATTTCGAGGAACTTAATGTCTAAGGTATGTGGGTTGACCCTTGACTTCCTTTCAATCAAGGAGACCCAAAATTATTTTTAAGCAATCTCATGGATTTCTAGTTACTTTAAATTTGGAATTTTGAAGATTATGAATCCAGAAATTCTAATTATGTATGGGTAGTATTTATTTGATAATTTTAATGTGATCTAAACTATTTTATGAGGATTTACTTTGGTTTTATGGAATTTCAAGTATGAATGTCCCCTTTAAGACTTCTAAATGCATTGGTGGTTACAACATGAATTTATTTGTGGATTTAATTATGTTTCTGATTGAATTTCATATTATCTGGTTGATTTTTAATTGAATCCTAATTACTCATGTCATTCTCTAATTGTCCATAACATATGCATCCGTATACATAGATTATTTTGAGAAATTATGTTATGGATTAAGCCTATTTTTTATGGTATGATTTTGATAAAATATTGGTTATGACAATATTATGATCAGATATCTGTCTTTGATTATGGCTCTTTGAGCATTTTGAGTGCTTACACCATTTTGTATGTGAATGGGCTAATCCTATGGATAAGTATATAGATCATCATATAGTCACTTGACTGCTAAATTATGAAATAGATCGTCAATAACTTGATAATTCTTGTCATGTCATTTTATCAAACACTTGGTGGATTCATGATACTTGTTAAAAATCATGCAATTGAAGAGTGAAATAAGATGAGTAAACATAATACAAATCAACCCACCAACATGTATCAAAAAGCTCATGTAGGGTAACTTGAAATCCATCACCAAAGCTCATAATAGTTCATAGTTTCATAACTCAAAACATGCATAATCTCAATGGACAAAATCAATTCATGGTATAAGCTTGAATTTGATAGTCATGCATACTCAATCAATGTTTCATAAAACCCCAACATAATTTATATTCATAATCCATCATAAGAGATACCCATAGGTAATACAATATGAAAATATGCAATTTCATGAAAAAGGGAGGTTGGGCTCCATGGGTGAAAGGACCCAATGAATGAAACCCACATACCTTAAACCTTGAATTCTTTGAGGTGAACTTAAAGTAGTCTTAGAGCTTGAAATGAATTCTTGAGTACCTAAGTTGAGCCTGAATTTCTTAGATTTGAATGAGAGAATTCATAGAGTCTTAGAGGGGTTTGAAAGAGGGTTTTATGAGTTATAGAATTGAAAAATGGCTAAGTATGGGTGATTTCACGTTTTAGTGGGCACGGGGCTATTACCCCAATGCCCTTGGGAGCATATGAAAAACTAAGGAAAATATTACACCATTCCGCGCCCCTGGGGCTATGCGAACCAGACTCGGTCCATAAACAACATTAGTCCACGCCGCTGGCACGTCGCAGCCAGGACACGGACGAAATTCAAAAATTAGCAAAAATTATTTTTCACTACTGGGTCGTCTAAACTCCAGATTATAATCATTTCCACTCAATTTTGTCCCCTGATCAACAATATAAAGTCAAATTTTTGAAATCACACACGAATTTTGAGATATATAGAAATTACGATCATAGGTCATTCCGAAGTACATTTTGGGGCGTTCAAACTAAGATCCTTTGTAGTGAAGTATGGGTAGGTGACCTTGTACTTATTTACAACTCCTGATTCAAACTCTTTCTAGGAAAACATATATCCAAGTTGTCTTGTCCATGCAAGGATGTGCAAGTTCTTGATCATGGTGCGGTTGAGCATAAAATAAAGATAGATCATGTTTCAAAATAATTGGGAACACATTAAGTTGTATTTTTGCAATTAATTAGAGGTGAAATCAACTGAAGTTGTGTATTTGCTAGATGCTTGATATCATGGGTACGTTGTGCCACGATGTTAACTATGGTGCTTCTTGGGAGGCAACACAAGTTGATAGTTGGTTAAAATAGCTTGCGTTCTTTGTGTTGTACTTTGGAAAGTAGTGAGGTCATGTTGCATTCAGCCATATTATTGCATTCAGTGAGTACTTTAACTCAATTCTTCATTGACATCTTATTTCGTACTTTTGCATTGAGGACACTACATGGTTTAAGTTAGGGGTATGTGGTGGTTAGCACTTCCCCAGTTTGTTTATTTTATTTTACTTCGCATCTTTTGGACTGTGAATGAATATCGGATATTATTTGTGAAGTGTCAAGTGTGATAAGTGTCGTTTAATTTTATTTTTGACACACATTTGCTTGGGCTAATTTGATGAGATATTAAGAGTTGCACAATTTGTGCATGAACTCATAGCATCTTCTCACGACTAGATTGAAACCAACTTGAAGTTTTGCGATAATCATTTTTCTTTAGAAAACTCATTTTTGTTCAAATAGTGTTGGATAGTTATATTGGAAAGCAATGGGTGGTGAGTTCTTTTGTTTAGAAAGTTGTTTGATTGTATTCGATACTTGCCTGGATGGTCTAATTGATTGATAACTGTGAATGAATGAGAGGATCTTAGGTATTTATTTGAGTGTTTATCCTTAGTTTTGTTGACCCTATGACTACCTTCTTTTGATAGCCTATGTGACTGTGAGTTTTCTTGGCACCAATAGAGCTTTATCTTTCCTTTTTGTGGAACATGAACCACAAAGAAAACCTGGCTATTTTTATCTTCTTGTATCTTCTTTATGTTTGGTGAGGTAGAATTGTCCAACTTTAGCCCAAAAGAATTAGCTAGGGGTGTGGTATAGTAGAGGCAAAGGTCAGTTGTGATAAAGTGGTTTCATGATTAGAGAGTTTGGGCCCTAATGTTATGACCACATCTTGTTGCTTAGTTTTTAATTTCAATATCCCTCCTGAAAAATTGAGTTTGATGTTTGATTTCATCTTTAGGTTGTAAATATGTTAGAATGTTATTTGTCAACCAGCAAAACGAAGTGAATGCCTTGTTAAGGTTGATAAGATCAGAAAAGTTGAATGTTAAAGTTGGGCTAAGTTTGATGTGGCTTATTGAGTTGAAAGATATTTTTATTCTAGTTCATACACAAAAATGTTTGTCACTATCCAAAAATGCCGCCTTCCCTTGCATTCAACCCCATTACAAGCCCCAAAACACCGTTGTGACCTTTCAGAAGCCATTGATGTATTAGTCAGAGAACAAGGGAAAGTTCATGAGTCGATTTGGGCATTCTTTTCTTTCTTTTCAGAGTGTGAGTGTGATATGATTCCTCAGTTTTATTTTGAATTGCCTTGAGAGAATGGGATCTTCCTTGATCAGAGGATAATCTACCATCATTATCTAGCATGATTTTGCCTTTGAGTGATCCTTTGTGAGTGAAAGCTTTGGAAGGTATGTTCTATTAATTGTTTGAGTCTTGAGGTGCATGTTTGAATGATTGCATAATTGAACAAAGATCTATGCCATAGCATGTTGAGTGTCAATGAATATGTTTCAAAAACATGATTTCTGAACTAGTTAATATTCGATTTACTTAAGTACATGTAAGAAGATAAGTTAGGGGTGTTGATGACTGATGAATTTACACTCATCTAAGACTTAAATTGTATATCAAAAGTGTCCTTAATGCCTTGTTTAATGTAATAAACTGATAAAGGATAATGTTTTGTGGCAAAGCATATTGTTAACGAGCAATTTGGATAAAATCTTGGTAAATGAGGTCAAAATTTTAGAGGAACTTAAATAGACATTAATCATCAGAGAAGGGCATTTTGAAACTCACCAAAACACTTCTGACCTCGCCAAACAAGTCTTTGGGAACCTGGTCAGCACTGAGAAAATGCCGAGCTTGTGGACAAAAATGTGACTCGTAGAATTGCTTGACAAATTTGATGTTACTAGGTGAAAGAATGATAAATCAACACTTTGGAAACTACTTAAAAGGAAAAGTGAAGACACAATTTGGTGATTCGCCAATCAAGTTGGCAATTTCACATATGCTCGTAGAAAACATGAGGAAAAGGAAGCCTTGCACCCTATTAAAAGGGCTATACAAAAGCTTGATTAGGTGATGCTTAAAGAATGTTGGATCTAGAAGATCCAATCAATGGAGGTTTTTGGCTAGCAAGAAGACAAGTATGCAACTCAACAACATTGTTGGTGAGTTCGATTAATGTCGCAAGAATTAGAAATGGTGTAGCATTTTATATACTTTTTAAGAGAGTATAAAAGGGGTCTTGGCGGGAGTTTTTATGGAGAATCTTCTTTTCGGGGAATATTCAACAATCCTCGAAAGAATGTGAGAGAAAGCACTAGGGAGTGAACAATTTTCTTGAATATTCAATAGCTTATTGTAGAGAAGAACGGTTTTGCATTATTTTTGATGATTTCTTCATGATATTAGAAACTTTTTAGCTGATACAATGGAAGTAAACTCATTTGGTAAATTATGCATTTTATATTTTATGATTTGCTAAAAACCATTGCTTCTATGGGAATAATATAACTTATTATGTGTAAATTGGTTATTGGGTGTATAATCTTACTTAATGTATTGTTGATTTTTCATGGATTTTGTTATTTCACCATATTTTCACTTAGGAATAGAGGGTGCCCACTTGATTCTAGCTTAGGATCCTCTTGTCTGCTTGAGATGGTAGTTTGAAGTGATGTGGAATAATTAGTAGCAATAAATGTGTTGGATTGATGAAATCTCCTTAGATATTTGGAGAGGTGGGTTTGCTATGGTTGAGGTGTTATAGTTCCAGCCCATAGATTAGTCTGAGAAAATTGTTGTGAAAAGTTGATTTTATCAAACCTTAGATCCACCTACCATACACCATCTAGATTCAATAACATTCTAGTAATTTTAGCACCCATGCCAATTAATACTACTGTATCTATTTATCATCTGTAGAAGCTACTTATACTCTCTTGGTTGTGAATTTTAAATTCTTGGATTAATGATAGCTTCCCTTAAAACTACCTTCAAATTTATATTTAATTATATGTTGTTTTTGAATGACAACAAAAATTAGAGAATCACTGTCCTTCCTTATATGAATTCTAACCTAAACATCTCTCTTGGGTTTGACCATAACTCCTAGTTAGATAAATATACTTTTGACGACTACCCATACTTGAACTTATGAAAAGTGAGTTGACATGTCAGATCAATAATCTTGAGAGTACGCCTAGGACATGCCTTGGGCCCCATCCCATTCTTGGCTAGATTTAAGCACTTAGGTTGGGGAAGGCCTTAAAAAGGCGAGAAAATGGTATCTAGAAATTTTTGGCCAAAGAACCCTTTCAGTGAAGGTTTCACGATCTCTGAAACACATCACCGACCTTAAAACCATCTGCGGAAGTTGCCTTAGCTATTTTTTGTGTTGACAAGGCTATTTTGGGTAAGGGTGCCACCATATACACCATTACAGTATGTGAAGAGCACTATGGAATGTGGTGGTGGCCGTGGAGGGACACTTGGCCATTTTCCTCCAAAAATCACTGTTTCATAACTTGGGTAGTTTCATGGACGGTTTCACAGACCGTGAAAAGTTTCTTAGACAAAAAACCTTCCTTGGAAGAAAAGTTCAATTTTTTGCAACCTCATTTCAGTTAGGGTCAATCTCAATGCTCATATCTTCTTGCAGAAAATCAATGAGGTGGCCCATGACCTTAAAAATTGAAGCACTTTGAATTGGCTTTTCAACACATCCAATTACATCAAATTCTGTGTTTGGAGAAAGACATTATGCCCATTTTTGTATAGCCTACTAGAGCTGAGTAATCTTAATAGGAGGCTTCATGAACCATGAAAAGGTTCACAGCCAGTGAAGCCATCCGAGGTATTTTATAGCTCAACTTTGAATTCCCATTTCATTAAGGATTTTTTGATAATTTGGTTCACTTCTAAAGTCATTTATGACTTTTACGGCTATCCTAAGACCCCTAAATCAGCCCTCACTCATTCAATACATCTCATTTTCAATTCAAACACTTAAGACTCTAGAAATTCAAGTTTTTAATACTCCATTCAAGATAAGCTTTGGAGATTCAAGTCTAGGTATTCAAGAGGATTTCAATCTCAAGTCTAATTCATCTTATTTCTCGTAATGTCATGAACAAATTCTAGGACCTATACATAACACAGCAAATGAGGAACCCAAAGGGACCCTAAACAATCATCTTAAGCATACATGGCACATTCATGGTTGCAGAAGCATAATGAAACGATGAACATAATTTTAAGGGAAGAGGGACTTTGGACTCAAGCAATAGGTATGTTATAGGGAAGAGGATTAGCATGAACACATAATAAGTAATATGTAAGGGTTGGGTAAGTATGACTTAGGCAACATGGAGAAATAGGGACTTACGACTTCCATCTCAACAATACAACAAGCATTAACACATAGAAGTGAATAAGGGACAAATGGAAGTCTTCAATAATACATGGAGAAAATAGGAGTGGAGCTCATAACATACAAATCCATATCCAACAAAACCTCTAATACGAATGGAATGGGGCCAAGACATCTACCAGACTCACCCTTGAAAGAAAAATATAAATTAATAGACTAGTGTTAATAAGGCATGAAAGTACCTGGATATTGTCCTCGAAATGGAGTACTCACCAATAGATATATCAAACCAATCTATCTAGTCACGTGGAGGTGGAGGATGAATAGGAGCTCTGATCCTACATGGTTAGGTCATGTAGGTAAAAAGTATGTGTCAGTACTTGGAATGTACTAAGTATGCGAGGTGCAATGTATCAAGGAAATATAGTCTGTAATTTAACAATGTGCGTAATTATAGTCAATGAATATAAGCTCAATATGACATGAATGATCAATGCCTTAATCAAATGCATTCATAAGGATTGCCAAATCATAAATCATATTATACTTAGTTGGGAAGGGACCGTAACCAACAAATAAGGTCAAGCAAACTACTACTTGGAATCAGGATGTGAACTCTACATAGAATGAAGGAATGGTCTTCTTTGCCAAGGTAGGCCAAACACTCACCTTAAGGGAACCTCTGATTTTTGGAAAGCACTTCAGAAAAACATTACGGGAACAACACTCGTTTTAATTACCTTACGGGAACTCCACCTTTTTAGTTTATCATAAGATAAGAACCTTATGAGAACACCACCCTTTTTGAATAATAGAGAGTAGAAGCCTTACGAGAACACCACTCCTTTACGGATATTAAGTGGCATGTACCTTATGGGGAATCCACCTTTTTGGTTACTCTTTCCAAAAGCAGTTCACGAACCTATGGTGGCAACATACATATGGGACAATGGCTACCTACCACAGTTTACTTGGTGCTAGTTCACAATCCCCAAAGAATAGTCAAATGATTGTGGAAGTTATAGTGTGCATAATCACATGATAGCACAATATTATCAAAGTGTAGCTTATCAAAACCAAAGCTTCGTAATATAAAAGATAAGGCTTTATATCATATATATATAAGCATAACAATATTCTCATAGCTCATGGCATACATAATAGCCCTTTTTAACGTTCACAATATTCATAGTTCACATGTCTTGCCATAAGGCTTTATCAACATAGGAACACTTGATCACATCATTAGTCTAAACATAGTGGGTGTGTACATAGGCTCAAAATCATACAAATTCCAAAATTGTTGGGACATCAAGAAAGTAGATAAGATTCTTTATATATTGTTCAAAATTACCCATCATTAGAAAATAGAGCTTAGTAAGGGTATCATGAGACCCTCACTTATATCATACATTCACATGGAATTTAAATGCAAAATAATGAACAATGATAGAACAATATAAATTTCTCCATAATATCAACAAATTCAAGTGCTCATAATATTTTCATAATTATTAATAGCTTGAAAATAGATGATGGAGAAAAATGGTTGAGCGTTGTAGAGGAAAGAATTCCACAGATAAAAAATCTCATAGCATGGTCTGATTTATAGTAGGAAATCTATTTTTAGAAGTGGAGTAACCAAAACCCTAGCGTGCGCTCTTCTCTTGAAAGACCGGAGAAACTTGACAGTATTCTAAGGAGTTACACCTAGGGTGTTTTCATAATGAGTTGAAGTGGAGTAGTTTAGGGTAGGGCTTAGTTGAGGATGTAAAGGATGTAGTATATGCTTTGATCAGAAGGAAAGGTTGAATTTTCCCCTTCGTAAAACCTATTGGACAGGGCATGAGACCCCGATTATAGGTCCTGGCCTAGTCTATGGGACATAGAAATAGGGTATCGTCTTGTAACCTTTTGGACCATCAGAAGCTTTCTTTGAATCTCAATCCTCAATATGACTTATGAGCCATCAATTGATGCACAAGTCATGCTGGTAACTCGTACCAAAAACTTTAGAAAACCGTTCTTTCAACAAGTCTACCTTCCATTGCACGAGCACAAGCTATGGTGTGTGGAACATCATACGACCCATGATGAAAGCCACTAATACTTAGAAAATTTAGAAAATTTTCAGACATCATTTCTTTGGCACTTTTACACCTTCCCGCATGTATGTCCTTAAAATATATCCCCCATGGGAACATTCATCCCCCAATTAGTTAAGTATAGACACGACGGAATAGAGTACATGCATCATATGCAAAATGTAACATATACATCACGAAATTTCTTTTTCAAACCATGCTTCAAATTATCATTTAAAATGCAGCCTCAAAATCACATAATTATGCATGAATGTCATGAAGTGGTAAGCAAGGAGTATTCTTAAATAGGAAAATCTATGTACCTCAAGTTTGATTAGAGTGGAAGAGATAGGGAAATCATTTATTTATATCTGCTTTTGCTTTCCAAGTAGCACTCTTTACATGTTGGTTCCTCCAAAGAACTTTGACGGATGTTATGTCCTTTTTTCTTAACCTCTTCACTTGCCTATCAAAGACGTCCACTAGAACATCCTCAAAATTCAAATTTTCATCAATACTCACCACCTCTAAGGGCACAATGGAATTTTGGTCTACAACACAGTTCCTCAACATTAAGACATAGATAACTAGGTGAACCATGCTCATCTCCATGGGAAACTCCAATTTGTTTGCAACTTTACTAACATATCTTAAAATCAGTAAGGCCCTACATAACTTCCCTTCCTTACCAAAATGGACAATACAATTCATTTGCAAAACATTCAAGTACACTCAATCATCAATGTTAAATTCAAGGGCTCATCTTCTAGTGTCAGCATAGGATGCTTGCCTACTTTGTGCCGTCTTCAACCCTTCCCTTATCAACCTCACCTCACTTTTCAGCTGATCTTTTAATTTCCATTTCATTAAGGACTTTTTGGTACTTTGGTTCACTTCAAAGGTTATTTATGACTTTTATGGCCATCCTAAGACCCCTAAACCAAGCTTTACTCATTCAATAAACCTCATTTTCAATTCAAACACATAGACTCTAGAAATTCAAGTTCCTAAGACTCCTTTCAAGATATGTTTTTGAGATTCAAGTCAAGGTATCCAAGAGGGTTTCAATCTCAAGTCTAATTCATCTTATTTCTCCTAATGTCACAACCAAATCATAGGGCCTATGCATAACATAATAAGTAGGGAACCTGAAGGGACCTTAAACAAGCATCTTAAGCATACATGGCACATCCTAGGTTGCGAAAGCATAATGAAACAACAAATACATAATTCTAAGGAAAGTAGGACTTTGGAAACAAGCTATATGGATGTTCTAAGGAAAAGGATTAGCATGAGGACATAGCAAATAATATCTATGGCATGAGTAAGTATGACACATGATACAGGGAGACATATGCACTTAGGAATAGAGTCTCAACACTACAAGAAACATTAACACATAAAAGGGAATAAGGGACTCAGGGAAGTCTTCAATACTACATAGACATACTAGGTGTTGAGCTTGGTTGCTATCAAAATACAACACTTTTAATGCTTAAAACATCGAATTGTATGTGTTCTCAATGTGATATGTGTGGGTTTTATGTGTTTTTATATTTAGATTTGCAGAAAGACAGGTTGGCCATGTTCTGGGGAAAAATTGCAGAAGATTGCTAATTTTTGAGGATTTGCAAGACCCTCTACGAATCTTAGAGCATTCTATGAGTCCTAGAGGCTGATTTGTGACAAGTTCGAGTCAAGGTTGAATTCTGAAGATCAGCTCAATGAGACAAGCATACAAGTCAGAGCATTTTACGAGTCATACTGATGGGTTTCATGAAGGTTTCCAGTAGGGGACAAGTTGATGAAGCTAAAGCCTACGGTCATGCATTACAAATCATAGATCAGTGTATGAGTCATGAAGATGTCGTACAAGAGAAATCCAAAATCCCAGGAGATGATTACTAGACTCCGACTATGACTCATAAATCACATTATGAGTCGCAGAGACCTTTCATAAAGTCTGCCAATCAGTTTTTCTATTTTAGTTAGAACTTAATTGTAAATACTATAAATAGTACTTTTATGTTATTATACAGGGGAAGACATCATTATTTAATACTATTATTTTGTACTTGGAGAACCCAATATTTTAGAGAGAAGATAGTGAGAAAACACTTGTGGGCAAATTTGATCTTGAAGCTTGTGATTCTCATTCTTCTTTGATTTTATTGATATTAATTCAATTGAGAAAGTGTTTAATTATATTTTCTCAATTCATAATTTATTCATCTACCCATAGCATGAGTATCTAAATCCACTATTAGGGTTGTGGGAACCATGAAGAACTAACTGAGTAAACCCGGGTAATTTGCAATTCTTGGAATGGGTATATGCATGTATTAATTAATTCTCTTTGTTTTGCATTTTTCTAATGGTGGCAAACATTAGAACCGACTAGTTTTACTGACTGGACCAAGGTAGCAATGAATAGGAAAAGAGATTGACTAATAGGATTCGATTGATGTGTTCTCGTTTAATCAATTGAACTGGGTCAAGGGGAGGTTGTCCTGGGACTTATAAGTAATGGTTAGTATTGCAAACTATGGAGATGGGCCAAGTAACACAGTGAAATTCAGCTCTAACCTTTGACCAAAGGGCTTGGTGAACTTAAATTACTATCGTGCATACTATACACTAGTCGAGAATTGGGTTATCCAGTGACACTAAATTGAGGAATCATAGGGAACACAATACCCTAGTTTCACGATAGTTTGTTTATTTTACTTTTTTATTGATTATTGCAAAGCCCCCTTCAAGGAATTGAGTTGGTTAACTACTTGAATTGCTTATTGGTGAATTTGTCTTAAGTCTATGTATTCCCTGTGGGTTCGATCCTAACCTTGGTTAGGTTTTATATTTTTACAACGACTACCTTATTGTCTAAAAAGAAGGTGTAACTTGGGAGAAATCAAGATTTTGACATCATTGCCGAGGAGTATGGCTAGACTTTGACTGATTCATTAAGTAATTCGAGTGTTAATCCTAAGTTCCCTTTGTTTTACTTTCATTTTCGTTTTTGTTTCTTTGCAAGGTATGCAAATAGTGTATGCCTAACATTTGGAGTCAAGGCAATCCCTTAACTCCATTTGATCGAGAGATCCACAAGATTACAAAAAGAATGGCCCAAGCAAAATGCCAACAACACAACCAATGTAGCTTTTCATCGGGGTAATAATGATGATGATAGGAATAAGAACCCACCTCCTTTGGAGGACATTTCACAGCCTGGGAATTCAATGCCAATGCTTACTAGTGATATCAATACAGGTTGAACCCCATGGCTATGGATGTGACCGGAGCTATATTGTTGCCACCACTACTGACAGACACAAAGTTCATAGTTTCTAGTGGGTTACTTCAGATGTCACGACCCAAATTAGGGCCTAGATGTGACACGACGAATGGGAAACCTAAACAAGCCTCTTAGGATATCATACACACATCCTTGGTCAAGAAAGCAATTAAACAACAACAAGAGAGTAAAAAAATACGGATAATGGGACTAAGGGAATTCTTTGTTAACATAAAAATATAGGGAGTCAAGTTTAAAGCATAGATATATCATAATATTCCAGCAACACCTCCAAACATAGAATGGAGTAGGGGCCAAGACACTTTCTAGGCTCACCCTCATAATAATGACAATTGCTAATCCAAATATACAAGATGTAATCTAAACATAAGTATGACAGAATATAGATATTGTCCCCTAAAATGAGGACTCACCAAAAGCTAACTTGAATAAATCATCTTGCTAGTGGAGGAGAATCAATAGGAGCTCCGGTTCCTACATGGTGATATCATGCAGACATAGAGTATTGTTAGTTCATTTAAATGTACTAAGTATATAGGAAGCAATGTAACAAGAGATAAGCAACATAGTGAAAATGCATAATGATAAGCAATAGATAGCATAATAAGAATATGACATGCATGATCAATGCTTAAGAAAATCATGATTTGAAAATCATTAATCTTACATAGAACATACTATATAAGTGTGGGAAGAAACCTCAACCAACATAAAATAAGACCAATCTAGCTACAACTTGGAATCCCAATGTCCACCCTACACCGGAAGAGATGGGGGAGTTACTTGCGAAGGTGAAACTCCTAGTTCCTAAGTGGATCCACTAAGCCTTGAGTGGGTACTCGCCTCAAGCCCCCATATTTAGGGTATTCGCCTCTTAAAGATTCGAGGACTCACCTCTAATCTCTTTACCTATGGTGGCATGTAGTTTTGGAACTTGGGTACTCGCCTCCAGTTCACTCGGTGCTAAGTCTAATCCCACAGAATATATCAGATAATAATAATTTAATAACTTGCAATAAACATAAAGACATGACACGAGTAACTCTTAACATCAATGACCTCAAATGTTGAGCCTAATCATCAAACATAAGAATGGGTCATCACTAATATTACCCTTACATTAACATCAAATTCAATGGCTTACAAGAGGTAAAATATTTTAGAAAGAGGGGCATAATCCGGCCCTACAACATCATTAGCATTTTCATGATCAAACACATCTTTAGAAAGCCCAAAATCATCATGAAGTTCCTTGACTCATAAATCAACAATAGATCATCAAAACTTTAAGAATCCTTGAAAGAACATTTTATCAAACACTTGGTGGGTGTGTAATGCTAGTACAAAATCATGCAATTCATGAGTAAAATCATGCAAGAATTATCAATATAAAACCACCCACCAATACTTGGCAATACCCTCATGCAATAATCAAAACCCTTCATCAAATCTCAAGATAGATCATAGATTCATAGCTCAAAATATACTTAAACAGTCACACTTTTATGAAATCACAACATAGTTCATAGTCAAATTCATAATAAGTAAGACCTATAAGTAAATCAACTTAGAAACATGCAATTTATGTGAAAAGGGAACTTGGGCACCATGGGTGAAACCCGATAGCTAAAACCCACATACCTTAACTTTGGAGATTTCCTTGAAGAAGATTTGAATGGAGACTTGAAGCTTTAATGAAATCCTTAGATTCGAAATGAGATTTGGCACTTGAATTTTCAGTTAAACATTTATATAAGTGTTAGAGAGGGTTTTGGGGAATATCTTGAATGATATGACATTGAAAAATGACTAAGTATAGGTGTTTTCACATATGGGGAGGCTTACGCCCAAGACACAAAGGTAGTTCACTGGAACCCAAAAAACTGGGAAAAATTAACACAGAGGTGTTCCCCTGATGCGTCGTGCCTAGCGAAAACCTCTTTGGAAATTGCATTTTGCAATTTTTAAATTTTGATACGGTTGCTCAAGAATCCAGGTTACACCTATTCAACAGTCAATTTTTTCCCCCGAACAAAAATATTAAGTAAGATTTTTGATATGACACACGAATTTTGAGATATATGGAAATTATGATTTCGGGCACTTTAGAGGAACATTCTCAAGCACTTTTTGGGGTCGTTTCAATATCTCCCCCTTGGGAACATTCATCCCCAAATATCAAAGAAACATATATAGGAGAAGTAGCCAAGATGATTTCATCCCATAAAAGAATGCAGCAATGCACTGAAATATAAATTTAAAAATTTCAACATTAGCGTCAAAACCAACATGAACTAGTCAATATAAACATGAATGTATGCAAATGACATGAAGGTTGAGACTTAAGACTTAGAATCATAGAAAAAGGGCTTGACATGTTATAACATGCTTGAATAGAATGAAAGACATACGGATGTTGCTTCTCCATGCCTGCTCTGGCTCCCCGAGACATACTTTTGACTTGCCGATTCTTTCAAAGGGCCTTGACGAACGCTATATCCTCATTAATCAAGTCTTCCACCCTTCCATCCAATACCTCTACTATTACCTTCTCCTAATCCAACTTATCCTACTCAACACCCACAACCTCAAAGAGTTCTACTGCACTAGAATCACCAACACATCCCCTCAACTTAGAAGCATAAAGTACCGGATGAACCACATCCATATTCATAGGCAACTCCAATTTGTATGAAACCTTACCAATCCTCCCCCAACACTCTATAACACTACTAAAAACATCTAGAAAAGCAATAGCCAAAAGCGACGGACTGCATCGCTTTTTTGGTCAAAATCGATGGAAAAGCGACGCAGACCATTCTGCCGCTTTTTTGCTCTATGCTTTCCCAAAACCGACGAACTGCGTCGCTTTAATTATTTCTTTGCTTTTTTAATCAATTTCTTTTAAAATAAATTCCACAAACATTGGGTTTTTATCTATTGCATCTTTAAATAATTATTTTAAAAAAATTAAAGAAGTGACAGACAATGAGTCCCTGTCAATTGCATCTTTAAATAATTATTTTTAAAAAATCAATGAAGCGACAGGCATGGGGTCCATATCCATTGCTTTATTCAAAAAATAAAAAATAAAAAGCGATGACTTATAGGCTCTATCAGTCACTTTTCTGGAAATTTTTTTAAAAAAGTTGCAGAAAAGCGACGGACAAGGGGACGCAGTCTGTCGCATTTTCAGCATTATTTTGACATCAGAAACCTTCAGTTTCTGCTGCCCACCTACAAATCATAAAACATTTCAATTCAATACAAATAACCTATCCAACAACAACAAAAAAAGCTCAACAACAATTACATAACACCAATCAAAACTAAACATTAAAAATGAATAAAATCCAATAATTATAATGTTTTAAACGAACATAAAGTTCATCAAAATAGTCTGAATTGTCCAAAATATAACCTAAGTGTCCAAACAAAACAAAATTGTTCAAAACATAACTGAAAGGAGTCTAGGGACTATTCTTAAGAAACTCGTCATCTTCACTATCATATTTGGGATCGGGAGGATGAGGTATAGGCCTGTGTGCGAGGTTGAGTTGTTCTTTGATTTGTACCAGTTTTTTTTGTTGCTCAACCCTTCTTGCCTTAGAAGCTACAAATGTAACTGAAAGGTTTTGTATTTTCTGAGACATGGCAGCCAACGCAGCCTAGCCAAGGGCCTTATGTTGTCTCAATGATCCAATGCCTTATAAATCTGATTTGATTCATCATATGTCATTCATAGAGCCCATTCGATATATCTGGCCTTTGTGGCTCCTGCCAACCACTTTTTCAATCCAAATTTGATGGGACAACTCAAGCGTAAGTTCGACATCATCTCCAAGCTCAGGAACTATCACTTGTACTCCTGCTACATATTACAAAAATAATTTAGAGTTAGAATGAATGATTTATATATATATATATAGAAGTGTTAAAAAACTTACGTAAGCTTGTTTGGCCCTTGGCTCGGCCCACACGTCTGAGTCTGACTCATTATCCTTCTTTCTAATATGAATCCTCTTGAAAACCTCACGTTGAAATGGAAATCATCACATTTCTTACTCCTATGAAAATGTGATAATATATTTAATTAAATAATATTCAATAAAAATATGAAACGACCCTTTCTAAAAGAAAGTGCCCTAAAATGTGCCTTGGAAGTGCTTGGAATCTTGTTTACAATATATATAAAAATTAGTTTGTTATTTTGAAAATCCAACTTCATATTCTTTTTTAGGGGGTCAAATTGAGTGGGGAATGGGTATAACCTGAATTTTAGAGCAATCGCATCAAAATTCAAAAATCGTAAATTGCACTTTTTAGGAGGGTCCAATTTAATGGGGTATATCTCTTAGCACACAAAGTACTGGGTGTCCTACGACCTATCAACTGAAATCCCTTTGAATTAGCTTTCCGACGCACTTCATTTTGCCTCATTCCAAGTTCGTATGAAGGATTTATGCCAATTTTCATACAACTTACCCGTGTATAAAATGCAACTTCAAGTGAGCAGTCCATTTTGGTCCTATTTTCTCTTCACTTCGGTGCAAGACATTTAAGTATTGGGCCTAAGGGTTCCCATACTTGAAAATACATATACTTAGCTTTATTTTACCCTCCTATCATCCTAAACATTTCCCAAAACTCACTCAAACATTTAGACTCATATTTCACCCTAAATTCAAGTCTTAAACTCAAGACCAATCTTAAGGATTTCTTCAAGGATTTCACTCAATCAAGTCTCCATTAAAGTCTTTTCATGAACCTCTCCAAATCTAAAGTATGTGGTATTGAACCATTGGATCCTTCTACCCATGGTGCCTAAACCCTTTTTTAATTAATATAGCATAATTTAAATTGATTTTACATTTGGTTCTTGTATATTGAGAAATTTACTACAAAATGATTTAACTTCACAAAAGCATGGTTTGTTTTCCCCAGGAAATAGCCTATTTACTTCTATGAGGTAGTAGTAAGGTCTGCGTACATTCTACCCTCCCCAGACCCCAATTGTTGGATTTTGGTGGGTATGTTTTTGTTGTTGTTGTTGAAAGTATTGGTTTTTTAGCATGTTTTGAGCTCCAAATCTTAGAGCTAATGTTGGAATTGATGAGGGATTTTGATGTGAATGTCTTGGAGGTGTTGCAAGGTGTTGATTAAAAGTTTTACCACTGATTTTCCTGCATGATTTCATCTCTAAATTGTATGCTCTTTTACCCCCATTACACACCCCAAGGTATTTTATAAAATGTTTGGTTATGTTTTCTTGAGAGATTGAATGTCCAAAGTATGAGATATGACATGAATGTTATTCTGATGATGAAATCAGCTTCTGTACATGATTATACCTACATGAGGTATTGCATTAGTTCTTATGATGAATCCTATATAAAGTGTTTCCTTAGACCTTGCCCAATCCGGGGGAATAGAAGCCTGGGTAACCATGTGAAGGGTTTATACTTCGCCACCTAGGATGATTGGGGTGATATAAACATATACCATGTGAGGGGTTCATACTTTTCCACCTAGGATAATTGGGGTGTGACCAACGTCAACTATGTGAGGGGTTTCTACTTCGCCACCTAGGATGATCGGGGTATGACCAACATCAACCAAGTGAAGGGTTTATACTTTAGCACCTAGGACAATAGGGGTGTTACCAACATCAACCATGTGAGGAGTTTATACTTTGCCACCTAAGATAATTGGGGTGTGACCAACATCAACCAACAAAGTTTGGAAAGTTAGCTTGGTCTCTTCTTCACATCTGATATCATAAATGAGCATGACTTACTTATGCATTGATCATACATGTCATATTGCTATATTATGCTTATTGCCTATCATTATGCATTTTGGATTATGATGTCTATCTATTATTGCATTACATCCCACATACTTAGTACATTCAAATGTATGAATGCATACTCTTGCCTATATGATATCACCATGTTAGGATCGAAGATCCTATTGATTCTTTTTGTGGTTAGAAAGATTGTTCAAGTTAGACTTTAGTTAGTCCTCCATTCCTGGGACAAGGACTGTTCTCTCGCACTATTAAGATTCTCTTTACTTTATCATTTACTTATGACTATGAGGGTGAGCCCGGTTGTATGTCTTGGCCCCTACTATAGTTGTGCACCACAACTATGAGTAGGAGGTTATGAGACGTTTTAGGAAATTTTTCCCATTTTCATGGTCTATGTCATGCTTTAGAAGTGAGATAGGGCTTTCCTCCTTTAACGAATGTTCTTTGCTCTTTTAGTTGATCATGTCGCTTCAAAGAGGAAGGTGAAGGAAGGTAAGTAGTAGGTTTTGATTAAGATAGACCCGAGTTTCACTATTTCATCTCTCTTCTTTTAGTTGATGGCGATGCTTCTTGTGTGCCCCAAGTTGTGATGTAAACCTTTGGTGTTTATCTCTTGGTTGGGTATATTGTTGCTAGAAAGTTCATAGGTGTAGGTCCGAGTTTGTATTGCATTTGGTACTGCTTTGTGGCTTGTTGGAGTTGGCATAGTGGATTTTGATATCATACTAGGGATGCAGTGGTTGCATGCATGTTGTGTCCTCATCGATGGTAAGACTTGTAGAGTTAGATCCCAAATCCCTAATGAGCCTGTCTTTGAGGGGGAGGTTGTTAAGTGATAGCAAAAGAGGTAGATCCATTTCATATCTTAAGGTACAATTAGTCTCTAAGGGGTTCATTTATCATCTTGTGAGAATTAGAGGTGTTGAACCTAAGTTGTTTTGTTTATAGAATTGTTGTTAGTTCAAGATGAGGCCTTGAATGCCCATTTTCGATATTTTGATTTTGGGGTAGTGTCATTCGATTTGACCAGTATGTTGGTTATGCCTATAAGTCTCATGATTAAGATTTTTCGTCCCTACTCTAATAGGTTTATGGTGGTTTTGGTGATGATAATGTGGTTCGTTCCTGAGGTAGTGCATCTAAATCATTTGAGAGTAGTACTACAAGTTTAAGGAAGAAGGTAGGGTGCTAGTAGGTGAGATGGGAATTTTGGTGGTAAGAGGTTGCCTCCTAGGTTGTGTGGTGCCGAGTGATGGTATTAGGGTGGACCTTAGAAAGACGAAGGCGATTTGAGATTAGCCTAGACCTTTGACTTCACCGGATATTAGGAGCCGCTTGGGTGTAGGCTATTGCTGGAGGTTGTAAGTAGGGTAATTTGATAGGTATGGAGGTTGCTATTTCTTATGTTATTCCTTGGTGCTAGTAGGATTCATGTGTATGTGGATTGATCCTTAACCCCTTCCAATTGAGGAGACCCAAAATTTATTTTCAAGAAATCCAACATGGAGTTTACTTATTTTAATTTGGGATTTGAATTATATGATTCCTAAAATTCTATTGATGCGTGTGTAGTGTTTATTTGATGATTTCAATGTGATTTAAACCGTTATATGAGGATTCACCTTGGGTTTATGGAGTTATAAGTATGCATGTTCCCCTTTTGAAATCATTTATGCATGAGAGATTACACAATGAATTTAAATATGGAATTAATTATGATTTTACTTCAACTTCATACTATAAATTTTGATTTTAAATGAAGTCTTAATTACCCATGTCATTTCCTAATTGTTCATAGCATATGCATTTATATACACGAATTATTTTGAAAAGTTATGTTATGGGGAAGCCAATTTCATTTTATGGTATGATTTTAATAAAAGGTTGATTATGACAATATTGTGATCACATGTATGTCTTTGATTTTGGCTCTTTAAGCATTTTGGGTGCTTGCACCATTTTGTATATGAATAGGTCATTCTTATGCATGAGTATTATGACTATGAAATTACGATTTTGGCATTTGAGCTTAAGTATGAATTATTATGAATGGTGTTTGGCTTTTAAGCCCCATTGTGCATTAAAATGATTTGGAAAATGACTATTGCCTCTTTGAGAGCATGTACATGCATATTATAAGTATTCTTGCGGGATGACGACTT
>JAOTQR010084801.1:67945-82256 GCA_025774065.1 Solanum ossicruentum
ATGTTTCTAGTGAATGTAGAACCCATAAGGTTGTAATATGATGGGTAAGGATGGTTGATCTATTTAGTCAACTACGGTGGGTTAGTCACTTCTCTAAGATTGATCTTTGGTTCAGGCTTTGTCCCCAAGTGAGGATGAAGGTAGGTGATATCCCTAGGTATCTTTTCGGATTAAGAGTGAACATTATTAGTATTGTTGGAGTTGCTTGGTTGACATATGCACCAATAATGATTATGGATTTCTTGAATAGGGTCTTAAAAACCTACCTTGGCATGTTTGTGGTGATTCTAGTAACGAAGTATTATTTTTGTTAGATCTTGTGAATAATTTGGGGGTAGTGTTACAAGTCTTGAATGATGAGAAGTTATTTGCTAAATGTGGTAAGTGTGCATTGTGGGTAGTAAGAAGGTGGCTAGAAGTCTTTTAGAATTATGATGTGAGCATGCATTAGTTTTTTTCCAGTAAGGCTGGTGTTGCAGTTGGTACTCTAGGTAGCCTAGCATGTGTTGTTAATGGTGGCAAGGAGGAGACTAGTTGAGTCCATCGGTTGGCTAGATAGGGAGTTAGGTCGAATGAAGTTGAGAATGGTAGTATAGGGTTCTTGATGGTTCCAAATCTTCTTGGGAAAAAGGACTAGATTAGGTAAGGCCTTGAGTCCACCTTATTAGAGTTGGAAGTCTTGGGTAAGAAGATGATAGAGTGGCGGTTGTCTCCCGAGGGGGAGATGGTGGTTATGGTACGAAGTGGGTTAGGTATATTTAGGATTGACAATTGTGTTGAGGATTGTGAGTCCTTATAGAGGGTAGAGGGAGGTTGGTAAAGTTGCTTAAGTTTGGGGATTGCCTTTGGGTGTAGACATGCTTCTAGGTGGATGTGATGTGTTAGTGACTTTAGTGTTATAGAACACTTTGAGGTTGTGGGTGCTAAGGAGGGTAATTGGACTTAAGAGAAGGTCCCGGTGGAGGTGTTGGATGGATGAGTGGAGAAGTGGATTGATATGATGTAGTGTTCTTCAAGGCCCTTTGGGAAGAGTCTTCTATTCGTATGTGCCTCTCGGGGAGCCAGAGTAGGAATGAAGGAGAAATATTCATATCTCTTTCATTCTATTCAAGTTTATGATAACATATCAAGTCCTTTTTATGATTTAAATTCTTGCATTTCAGCCCTTATGTCATTCATATGGATTTATATTTAAGTTGGCAAGTTCATGATGATTTTACACTTATGTTGAGAATTTGAAAACGATATTTTAAATGTAATGTTGCATTCATATTGGGTCTTATTTTTTCATGACTACTCTTGTCTTGTACGTCTCTTCTACATTCAGGGACGAATGTTTCCAAGGGGGAGATATTGAAACGACCCCCTAAAAAAAGTGCTTGAAAACGTGCCTCGAAAGTGCTCGAAATCTTATTTTCATATATCTTAATGTCCATTTTTTATTTTGAAAATATGACTTCATATTCATGTTTAGGGGGTCAAGTTGAGTGAGAAATGGGTCTAACCTTAATTTTAGAGCAATCGTATCAAAATCCAAAAATCGCAAAATACGCTATTTAGGAGGGTCCACTTTGAAGGATTTATGCCCATTTTCGTAAATTGCACTTCGTTTCACCTCATTCCAAGTTAGGATAAAGTATTTATACCAATTTTTGTAAAATTCGCCTGTGCAGAAAATGTAATTTCCAGTGAGCAGTCCGTTTTGGTCCTATTTTCTCTTGACTTCGATCCAAGACTTCTAAGTCCAGGGACCAAGGGTTCCCACACTTATAAATACATATACTTAGCCTTATTTCACCGTCATGTCATCCTAAACATTCCTCAAAACTCACTCAAACTTTTAGATTCATATTTCACCCTAAATTCAAGTTCCAAACTCATGACCAATCTTAAGGATTTCTTAAAGGATTTCACTCAAGCTTCAAGTCTCCATTAAAGTCTTCTTCAAGAACCTCTCTAAAGCTAAGGCATGTAGTGTTGAACCATTGAGTCCTTCCACCCATGGTGCCTAAACCCTTTTTTAACTAATATTGTATGATTTAAAGTTGATTTTACATATGAGTCTTGTATATTGAGAAATTTATTGCACAGTAATTTTAGTTCATGTAAGTATGATTGTTTTAGCAAGTTTTGAGCTTCAAATCTTGGATCTAATGTTGGAATAGATGAGGGGTTTTGATGTGAATGTATTGGGAGTGTTGTAAGGTGTTGATTAAAGGTTTTATCACTGATTTTCCTGCATGATTTCATCTCTAAATTGCATACTCTTTTGCCCCCATCACACACTCACAAGGTGTTTGATAAAATGTTCGGTTATGTTTTCTTGAGAAATTGAAGGTCCAAATCATGAAAAACGATATGAGTGATGTTATGATGATGAAATGAGCTTATACATATGATTATTCCTACCTGAGGTATTGCATTAGAGCATATTATGAATCCCATATAAAGTTTTGCACTAGATCATGCCCAATCCGGGGGGATAGGAGCCCGGGTAACCATGTAAGGGGTTTATACTTCGCCAGCTAGGATGATTGGGGTGTAACCAACATCAACCATGTAAGGGGTTTATACTTCAAAACCTAGGATGATTGGGGTGTGACCAACATCAACCACGTGAGGGGTTTATACATCACCACCTAGGATGATTGCAGTGTGACCAACATCAACCATGTGAGGGGTTTATACTTTGCCACCAAGGATTATTGGGGTGTGACCAACATCAACCATGTGAGGGGTTTATACCTTACCACCTAGGATGATTAGGGGATGACCATCATCAACCAACCAAAGTTGGAAAGCTAACTTGGTCTCTTCTTCACATATGATATCTTATATGAGCACGATTTACTTAAACATGTTTTACCTATGCATTGATAATACATGTCATATTGCTATATTATGCCTATTGCCTATCGTTATGCATTTTAGATATGATGTCTATCTATTGTTTCATTGCATCCCACATACTTAGTACATCCAAACGTAGTAATGCATACGCTTGCCTACATGATATCACTATTTAGGGACCGGAGATCCTATTGATTCTTCTTGTGGCTAGATAGATTGTTCAAGTTAGACTTTGGTGAGTCCTCCATTCTGAGAACAAGGACTATTCTCTCACACTATGTATTAAGATTCTCTTTACTTTATTGTTTACTTATGACTATGAGGGTGAGCCCGGTTTCATTTCTTGGCCCTCGCCATTATCTATGTAGTAGAGGTGTTGTTCGACAAATGTATGTATTTGTGCCATGAGTGGATTCTATTATCTCTTGACTATATGCTACGAAAAGTTCTCACTTATTTCCTTTTTCCCTTATTTGCATTCTTCAAATGTCATTTAATTGTTCCACGACCAAGAATGTGTAATAAAATGCTATGATGATTGTTTGGGGTTCCTTTGGGTTCCCCATTCGCCGGTCACTTCTAGGACCTAGGCTTAGTTCGTGATGAAATAAGTATTTAAGATTATGAATTTAAACTTTAAATTTAAAAATCTTACAATCTCCTGAGAAATAGTCCCAAGACTCTTTGCACCTCCGGTGTGCAACGAGCCGCCCTTCAGACTCCCTCTAGCCATTTTTGCTTGCTTAGAAATGGCTTTAATTTCATCAGTGTCCCAATACCAGTGCAACTCCCCATATATGTGTGGTTGCAACCACTCCCCGGGCTTTTTATCATCCCGCGCTTTCTTGAGCCAGCTAGATAGTCTCGAGTTGGCTTTCCTCTCAAATGTGGTCCCCATGCACATATTGAACTTTTCGTCCCAAGTACACATAGTCTGGACAAATAAAAAGAAAAGTGTTACATAATTAGTTAGATAACGTATATTATAAATAATAAACTTAACTTAAAATAAATATGTAAACTAATTATATACCTTAAACTCATTAAACATGGCCTAAGGAATTGTGTGTCGAATCTCTCTCCAAGAGTGATAGGGCTCATTAAACAACCGCTTAACACACTCCTGTAGGGACTTGGCAGCTGGCTTCGATGGAGGTCACCTGCCAAACATATAATAAACATATTAGTTCATGAATATTTAGTAATATAGCAAAAAAAATAATTAGAAGAACAACTTACGAGGCTCCACCAGGCACTAACAAAACTCTCCCAAGCCTGTCTTGCTAGCCAACAGCTAACCCTATGACATCTGGTGGTGCCTCAAGAGCAGCAACAAAAGTTGGTGAAGCTGATGCCGAAGGATGCATATAAAAGTCACCTCACTAGAATCTCTAAGTCTGAGGGATGATAGGTGAGGAGACTGAGATGAGAGAGACTGAACACTCAGAGATGGAGTACCCGAAGATGATATTCTGTGAGATTGTCGAATAGTAACTGTAGGTAGCTGCATGGCCTTCTCATATGAAGTGAATCTAGGCTACGATGAGGAAGAAGCGTCGCATGGTCTTCAAAACTGGCTATGGTAAGTCAGTGGATCAACAGCCCCAAACAAAACAACTTCAATGGTAACAGAAGTAGCTATGCGCCTAGGGAGATTAGGGGAAGAGGAAATGTGTCCTAGAATATCCTCAGGATCAATACGTGTCCTAGTCTTTTTTTTCTTTCCCAATCTAGAACCGCTTTCCCCAAGACTATCTCGAGGTCTATGACCATCACCACCAGATGACATCTGTATGTAAAGTAATAATTGATTATATAAAATGTTTTTGATAAATTTAATGTTAGCACAATAAATAACATACATGGAAGTTATAATATATTGCTCTATTCCTCCTCGCTTCTTTCATTTTCGTCATCCACGAATTCTTCCTCCTCAGTTATTGCATATTCATTGTCCTCCATTTCCTCCTCCTCAAATGATTCATATTACTCGTTTACTTGTTCCTCAATATTTGGTATTACAAGTTCATCATCAGAAACCTCTTTTAGTATTAGTTGAGGAGCTTCTTCTAATTCTCCATAGAAGCATCTAGCTTCTTCATTAGGAGCTTCATTAAAGAATTGGTCAGTTCAATCCCCCCCTGAACTCCGAAAGCATCATTGATCATTTCATGAACTCTATCGTGTTGAAAGGTGTCATGTTGATTCTTATTAGGTTCTAATCTAATATGACCATGTGGTACAAGCATATTATATTCATCCACTAGCATCGGATTATAAAATACCCCATTATGTCCATTTATTTCTCCATGATCTACCCACAGGAAATATCTGGGCTTAAATCCCTTACGATATAAATGCATAATAACTTGATATGGACTAAAGAATTTTAGGCACCTACATGCACTGCAAGGACACCTAACTAATTGATTTTTTGTAAAACTATCTAGTGTCATTGCATGATGGATAAAAGTTCTAATCCAGTCAATAAATGTAGATTTCAGCTGACTATTTTTACATTACATGTCATACATCCACAAACGATTACCCATTTACAAAAAATATTCAAGTATATTCAAGTTTCAAATGGGCATAACAATAAGAATTACTAAAATTCACTTTAACAAGTATATAAACTTCAAGTTTTAAATTATATTCAATTTAAAGTTCATAACTAATTAAAGTTTACTTCATATCCTAAAATATAATAATTTAAGTTTCAAATGGGTATAAGTTGATTTTTTCTAAGTATAAAAGTACTAAAATTCACCTTAACAAGTATATAAACTTAAAGTTCTAAATTATATTCAACTTAAAGTTCACAACTAATTAAAGTTTACTTCATATCCTAAAATATTATAATTTAAGTTTCAAATTGGTATAAGTTGATTTTTTCTAAGTATAAAAGTACTAAAATTCACCTTAACAAGTATATAAACTTCAAGTTCTAAATTATATTCAACTTAAAGTTCACAACTAATTAAAGTTTTCTTTATATCCTAAAATATTATAATTTAAGTTTCAAATGGGTATAAGTTGATTTTTTCTAAGAATAAAAGTACTAAAATTCACCTTAACAAGTATATAAACTTCAAGTTCTAAATTATATTCAACTTAAAGTTCAATATTATAATTCAAGTCTCAAATGGACATAAGTAGAATTTTTCTAGGTATAAAAGTACTAAAATTCAATTTAACAAGTATATAAACACCAAGTTATAAATTATTTTCAAATGGACATAAGCTGAAGTTTTCTAAGTATAAAAAGTAATAAACTTCTAAATAATATTCAACTTTAAGTTAACAACTACTTAAAATTAAATTTGTATCCAAAAATATAATAATTCAAGTTTCAAATGGGCACAAGTAAAATTTTTCTAAGTATAAAAGTACCAAAATTCAGTTTATTAAGTATATAAACTCCAACTTCTAAATTATATTCAAATGGGCATAAGTTGAATTTTTCTAAGAATAAAAAATACTAAACTTCTAAGCAATTTCAACTTTAAGTTCACAACTATTAAAAAATCAATTTTTATCCTAAAATATAATAATTCAAGTTTCCAAAGTGTATAAGTACAATTATTCTAAGTATAAGTCCTAAACTTCACTTTAACAAGTGTATAGACTCCAACTTATAAATTATATTTAACCTAAAATTCACAACTACTTAATATTAAATTTTTATCCTAAAATATAATAACTCAAGTTTCAAATTGGCATAAGTTAAATTTTTCTAAGTATAAAAATACTAAAATTCACTTTAACAAGTATACCAACGTCAACTTCTAAATTATTTTCAACTTAAACTTCATAACTAATTAAAGTTTATTTCATATCCTCAAATATAATAATTCAAGTTTCAAACGGGCATAAGTTTAATTTTTTTAATTATAAAAGTACTACAATTCCAATTAATAAGTACATAAACTCCAAGTTCTACATCATATTCAACTTAAAGTTCACAACTAATTAAAGTTTACTTCATATCCTAAGATATAAAATTCAAGTTTCAAGTAAGCATAAGTTGAATTTTTCTAAATATAAATGTACTAAAATTCAATTTAACAATTATATAAACTCCAAGTTCTATATAGTATTCAACTGAAAGTTCACAACTAATTAAAGTTTACTTCATATCCTAAAATATAATAACTCAAGTTTCAAGTAGGCACAAGTTGAATTCTTCTAAGTATAAAAGTACTAAAATTCAATTTAACAATTATATAAACTCCAAGTAAAATATATTTACCTTTTCCGATTAGCTTGACGGGTCTATAGGCTAACCTTCACGGGTCGAATATATCCTACAATGATACAAAAATACTAAAGTTCAAAATTTATATACATGGAAGTTTAATTTATAGTCTAATTCAAAATACCAATTTAAACTACAATCCAAGAATCTACATTCACAGATTCACACTGAAATATTCAAACCAACAATGTCAATAACTTCAAATACCACACTTTAATTCCAACTAACAAAACCAAATTCACAAACTAATTCAAAATCCATTTCCAAGCTAAAATCCAAAAATACTCATTCACAAATTTAAACTACAATTAAATTTATAGTCTAATTCAAAATATTCAATTTAAACTACAATCCAAAATACTTATTCACAAATTCACACTTAAATATTCAAACAAACAAGGTTAATCACTTCAAATTATACACTTTAATTCACACTACCAAAATCCCAAATCACAAAGTAATTCAAAATATCAATTCAAACTAGAATCCAAAAATTTATACTCATTCACAAATTCACATTTAAATATTTAAACAAACAATGCTAGTCACTACAAATACACTTTAATTCACAATACTAAAACCCCTAAATCACAAAGTAATTCAACATACCAAAATCAAACATGAAAAAAAAATATATACTCATTCACAAATTCTCATTAAAATATACAAACCAACAATGCTAGTCATTACAAATACACTTTAATTCACACTACCAAAAACCCCCAAATCACAATGTAATTTAACATACCAAAATCAAATTAAACTCAAAAATCAAAACACAAACTTCTTAATTTACAATCAATATAACAATGTCAACAACATATGTAAGCTAAACTAACAAAGATTCAACATTTTTAATTTTAAAAAATTAAATAAAAATCGAGACAGAAAAGAGAAGAGAGAGATATGGGGACCTACGGTTCCGCCGGCGAGTAAACCTTGTCGGGATGGACGGCGAGAAGCGGTACTTCAACGTTGAACAACAAATGGCGGATGGAGGAGACAGTGACAAATGGGCGGCGGCGTTAGGGTTTTTCACGTTAATGTGAGAGAGAGAGAGAGTGAGGGAAAATGTCGGGGGAAATGATTTGATTTGGGAGTCATATTAATTTATGGGTGATTGACTGTGTCCCTAAGTCCGTTACGCCTTTTAAATAAAATATCACTTCTTTTAAAAAAATATGTTTCAATTTTTTTAAATGAAAAAAGCGATGGAAGATACCCATTCTATCAATCGCAATTTTTTTCAAAAAAAAAATTAATATTATTATAAAGATTAAATATTTAAATACGAACTTTTTTTTAAAAAAAAAAGCAGCTGAGATTGACACTCTATCTGTCGCAACGTTTTTTCAAAAAATATTAGTTCTTTATTATAATTCGTACATTTAAAATAATTAAAGATTTAATTTTAAAAAAAGCATATAAGCGGCGGACTTCATCATTCGATCCGTTGCAATATATAAAAGTATATTAAAAATAAATAACTAATATTTGCTGGAAAATCCACGAAAATAAGCAACGAACATATATTTGTTGTCCGTCACTTTTCGTAATTAAAGTATTTTTAAAAAAATTAACAATAAGAAAGAGATAGGCTGCGTCACTTAGTCCATCGCTTATTTTCGCAACGTAGTCCGTCGTTTTATTTTTCGTCATTTTTGGCTTGTTTTTAGTTGTGTAAGGGCCATAAACCATAAACTCAATACCCCCTCTTGTAAAACCGTACCACATCCTTCATGTGTAGGACTTCCAAGTGAACCCAATCCTCAACGCAAGCACACATAGCCTACCTTAGTATCCAATGACACCATTTCCCCCTTGGGAGAAAACCTCCACTCTACTATCCCTTACCAAGACCTCAAACTCTATCAAGACGGAAATCAAGGACTTGCTTAACTAGAACTCTTCAACCAAAGAAGATTCAATACCATCAAAGCCACTATACCACCTTTCTCACTTCACCCAATGTCACCTCCTTCGAAATTCACAGCATCACCCTCAAATGATTCACAAGCTCTTCCTCACTTCCAAAAACAAACCGACACATCATCACTAAGGACCACCACAAAAATAACAAGGTAGGGATTAAAGACCCTATTCATGAGACCTATAGACATAACTGGTGCATAAGTCAAACGAAACGACACCACCCCAAATTTAAAATATCGAAAAGGACATTCAATAACTCATTGATCACCAAAAACAACTTAATAGAAATAACTTAGGTTCAACACCCCTAACTCTTAGAAGATGATAAAGGCAACCCTTAGAGATCAATTGTAACTTAAGACAAGAAATGGACTTACCCCTTCACAACCACCTTACAAGCCTCCACATAAGGACAAGTTTATTAGGGAATTGGAATATAACTCTATGGGCCCAACAATCAATGGATACACAGCATGCAAGCAACTAATCTATCCCATATATGATATTAAATCCAACCACATAAAACCCAACAAGTAACAAGGCAAGACCTAATACAATATGAACATGAAACAATACATATGAACATTCTAGCAACAATAGACTCAACAAAGTGTACACACCGAAGGTTCACATAACAATTTGGGACACATAAATAGCCCACTAGCAACCAAAAAGGAATAATGAAAGGAATAGTGAAACCCCAATCCATCAAAAATCAAAATCTTCAACTTACTTGTGAAGTACCATGCCAAGCATAGTGACTCCTATAGGGGGTATGGTTGAGAACGTCAAAGACCATCCTTATAGTTCTTAGGGACCCAAGGATAATGTCTCATCTTATGATCCATTCCACCACATCCAAAACATGCACCTGAACCAGCTAAGCAATCTCCCGGGTGGTACCTCCCACACTTGTTCCATATAGGAGGAGCTTATCCACCAATGCCTTCACCTTGATTCTTGTGGTTGGACACCCCATTGTTGGCAACCCTCTTTGTTAGAGCATCATCGGACTCTTGCTCTGGATGCTATTATCAAATCGAGCCCTCTTGGATGCCTCACTTTTCCTCTTTATAAGCTTATCCCCCTCAACATTTTTGGAATATGTCATGAGGTGAGACAGATCCATATTACTTATCAAATAGAGGCACAACACTCCTCATTCACAAAATTAGATAGAACCATCACAAAATTGTTTATCCTTGACCGTGGATCAACAACTAATTGTGGAGCATAATTGAAGAGTTGGTTGAACTTGAGAACATACTCCCTCACACTCATGGACCCTTTGTTTAAATTTATAAATTCCATCACTTGGACTCCCTTAGCTCAAGAGGGAAGAACTAGTTGAGGAATGTAGCCTTAAACTCCTCCCTAAAAATAGCATTATGATTTCCCCTTTCCACCTCCCATTCTAAAACCAAATTTGAGCCACCCCTCTTTAGCTGGTATGTCAGCAACTCGTCTTCTCATCCGAATTCACCCCTATGATAAAGAATACCTTGTACACCACATCGATGAACTCTTGGGAATCCTCATCCACCTTAGATCCATATAGTGCTGGTGGATTCGTTCTAGCAAAGTCCTTTACTCTCGAGGTCAAAGTATTAGCATGAGGAGCTTGGGCCCTTTGGTAGATTTGATTAGTCACGGCATGAGCCAACATGGTAAGAGCATTTTTAAATTCTTCATTAGCCACTCCTCTATCATGAGGAGCTTGCAGAGCGGGAGGAGCCGATTGCTCCTCAGTGTACGGGCTCTTCTTCCTCTTGGAATTGGCATGATCTAGAATAGCAAAGCATTAGGGGAGAAAACTTACCTTAACTTGTATAGCACGATACAGACAATGAAGATAAGAAACATTTCCTAAAATGCCTCGTAACTTACCACTCATAGTTGGGGCATGCTTCAAAACAATGAATAAGACTCTAATCAACGTGGTTTGTTAGATGTCGAGGATCACTATCAACCTAGTGCTCTAATAACAAGTTTTTCACGACCTAGTCTAGGGCCTAGATATGAAACGATGAATGGGCCGTAAATCCAAAGGAGTCCTATAGAAGCCTCTTAGCATATCATCCACACATCCTTGGTTGTGAAAGCAATTAAACAATAACAAGAGAGTAAAATAATAGGGGTAATGGGACTAAGGGAATTCTTTGTTAACATAAAATATAGAGAGTCAAGCTAAAAACATAGATACATAATAATAATCCAACAACACCTCTAAACTTAGAATAGAGCAGATGCCAAGATACTTTCCGGGCTCACCTCATAATAATGAGATAAGTAATCCAAATATATAAGATGTAGTCTAAACATATGTATGAAAGAAGATAGATACTTTTTCCGGACATGAGGATCACCAAAAGCTAACTTGAACAATCCATCTAGCCATGTGGAAGAGAAGCAATAGGAGCTCTGGTTCCTACATAGTGATATCATATAGGTATAGAGTATCCGTTAGTATGTTTGAACATACTAAGTATGTAGGATACAATGCAACAAGAGATAGACAACATAGTAAAAATGCATAATGATAATCAATAGATAGCATAATAACAATATGACATGTATGATTAATGATTAAGTTAATCATTCTTAGTAAATCATTAATCTTACATAGAACATAATTTATAAGTGCGGGAAGAAATCTCAACCGACATAAAATAAGACCAAGCTAGTTACAACATGGAATCCCAATGTCTACCCTACCGGAAGAAAGGGGAAAGTTACTTGCCAAAGTGAACCTCCTAATACCTAAGTGGATCCACTAAGCATTGTATGAATTGGGTACTCGCCTCTTGTTCTTGGACTCGGGTACTCGCCTCAAGCCCTCATATTTAGGGCACTTGCCTCTTAGAGATTTGGGATTCACCTGTAATCCCATCACTTACAATGGCACATAGTTTTAGGACTTGGGTTTTTGCCTCTAGTCCACTCGATGCTAAGTCTAATCCCATGGAACATATAAGATAATCATATTTTAATAACTTGCAATAAACATAGAGACATGGCACAAGTAGCTCTTAATATAATTAACCCCAAATGATGAGCCTAACTATCAAACATAAGAATCGGTCATCATCATGATTACTCTTACATTAACATCAACATCAAAGGCTCACAAGAAGTAAAATCTTTGAGAAAAAGGGTCTTAATCTGGCCCTACAACATCATTAATATTTTCATGACTCAAACACATCTTTCGAAAGACCAATATCATCATGAAGTTCCTTCACTCATAAATCAACCAACAGATCATCAAAACTTTTAAGAATTTTTCAACTGCTTGGTGGGTGTGTAATGCTAGTAAACTATCATGCAATTCAACAGTGAAATCATGCAAGAAAGATCAATGTAAAACCACATACCAATACTTAGTGATACCCTTGTGCAATATACATCAAAACTCTTCATCAAATCTTAAGATAGATCATAGATTCATAGCTCAAAACATGCTTAAACAGTCACACTTTTATTAAAAGCCAACATAGTTCATAGTCAAATTTATAATAAGTAAGACGCATAAGTAAATCAACTTAGAAACATAAAATTATGTGAAAAGGGAGCTTGGGAACCACGGGTGAAAGGACCTGATGGTTGAAACTCACATACCTTAACTTTGAGAGATTTTCTTGAAGAAGATTTGAATAGATACTTGAAGCTTGAACGAAATCCTTAGATCCAAAATGTGATTTGGCATTTCAATTTCGAGTGAAATATTATCTAAGTGTCAGAGAGGGTTTTGGGGAATTTCTTAAATGATATGGGATTGAAAAATAACTAAGTATAGATGTTTTCACATATGGGGAGGCTTAGGCCCAAGACCCAAAGGCCTTGGACCGGAACTAGAAAAACTAGGCAAAATCATAATTTTCATATATCTCTGGAAATTGTATTTTATGATTTTTGGATTTTGATATGCTTACTCTAAAATTCCGATAAGACACATTAGCCACTCAATTTTCCCCCATGAATAAGAATATTAAGTCAAATTTTTGATATCACGCACAGATTTTGAGATATATGGAAATTACGATTCTAGGCACTTCTGAGGCACATTTTTGGGCACTTTTTGGAGTCGTTTAATCAGATGTTGCAGAACCATGGGTTATTTATGGGCTTAACATTTGAGAATCCATATATACACTTTCATAAAGTGGAATTTGTTAGTAAGAGTGTGATGGGGACATAAAATCTGTCTATGGATGCCGTGGGACTTCGTGTCTTCCCATTATCTCTCACAGGCAATGTTGTATTATGGCTACTTGAGCTCCCACAGATTTCAATTACTAGCTAGGGAAGATTTGTAGAAGGTCTTTTTGGAGAGATAATTCTCTAGATCGAAAATGCTCAAGTTGAAGGACCAGACCAACAACTTCGAGCAACTTTCTGGTGATTGGATAAGTACTACATGGGAGAGGTTTACTAAATATCTGAGGAGCATCCTTGATGAAAAGATAGTTATGATGCCTCTGGGGAGATTTTCTACTATGCCCATGATAAGAGTAGTCAAGCTTGTGCTGAAACTATCATGAGGGGCATGTTTCTAGATTAACCATTTGCAAGGATTGTTGAGCGTATAGAGCAAGTGGTGAAGATGAATCATGCATTGAGACATTGAAATAGAGCTTCCATGAAGAGTTTATGTGCTATCAGTGTGGGTTCAGAGCAAGCCAAAATTAATGAAGTGATTATGCAATAACTTGCTCATCTTCGCACAAGCATGGATATGGTGATCAAATTGAATCAAGAGAGAGTGAATGCAGTGGTTCACCAATCTCTATGTGCATCCATGTATGAGGAGCTATACTATGAAGAGGACACATGTTTTATGAAAGATCAGACGAGGAGTTTCTGGACCAACGCCCAAGGGTAAAATCAGGATTATTGGCAATAAAGTCAAGGAAATCAAGGTTGGAACTATGGTAGAGATGGAGCTTTTAGAGACAACCAGGGTGGTTACTATAATAAGAATAGGGGTCCAGATGCAGATTAGGGTCGTATCGAAGGCTTTGGAAAAGGTCTTTATGTGCCACCATACAACCATGATACAGGTATAAACAATTCCAAAATAGGTAAGATGTTTGATCGCTTGTTGAAGAAGGATGATACATAAGATGAAACTCTAAAGGGCATGAAATAAGATGTTTCAAGCATAAAACAAAAAATAAAGTCTCATTCTGTGGCTACTAACAACTTGAGCAATAATTTGGTCAAATGTCAACTCAATTAAATCAACATTAGAAGGGTACATTGCATAGTAAC
>JAOTQR010084809.1:0-36748 GCA_025774065.1 Solanum ossicruentum
CGAGAGCTTCAGGTCTTGGTTTTTCTTTGCTTGAAATTTTTTCTAAGTATGGAGAAGATGTTCCTTGTACAAGATATACTCTTATATATATATATATAGAGCCCAAGCTTTTCCCTCAACCAATCACATTTAAACACATACATGACCCCCACAAACTATTTTAAATCTTTAAGGAACCTATTTGAACAAAAATACACATTTGGTCCCAAATTTTTCCAAATTTGGACCAATTAAGGATTTACGATTTCTAACTACCAAGAATAATTATATAAAAAAATTCACTTGATCTCAACCTTTAAAGAAACACTTAAATCCCGAATTGTTCGAAATTTTCCATATTTGTCCAAATTTCACAATTATTCCAAAATTTCAAAATATGGGTCCTAACAGAACTCTTAAAATAGATCAACCCATATTTAGCCATTTAGAAAATATAAGTGATCTATTAAAATAAATATGGGTAAAATAGATTCCTTTTACCTTATATGGATTGAAATTGCCACCCAGAGGACCTTTCCCAATCCAAAAGAAGAAGGAAACCCCCTTTTATTGAAATACAAGAAACCTTCTTCTATTAGAAATAGGATTCTGAGTTCTAGGTAAATATAGGCACTGTAGCGACCACATAATTTATTGTTGAGGCTTCCTATTATGGAAATAATTCTTTTTAATCTGAATTATTCTTACAAATAAATTACAAATTATTCCACTAAAAATTCGTAATTGCACTCCTCTATTTATATTTCGAAATTTCCCATTAAATACTTATGTAATTCTCCATGATAAGACTGCAGATACTAATCAATAAATTAAATTACTGACGAATTTAATTTAATGATTAGTTTCCTTTAGAGCAATACTTAACTTACTTTATGCGCCAGATTCATAAATCTACCAACCGAGTTTGCACATGAAAACTCATAAGCTTCTCATTAAAGGTGTATCCTCAATCTCTATTGAAACATGAATTCCATCAACTAACTAATTATTTCATCAATATATATTATTATCATCAAATTACAAGGCATATTGACCCAATCAGAATCTCACCTTTAAATAAATCAAAATGATAAGTAATATATATAACTCATCGTTATATCAAGATTAAGAATATATGTACATTTAATAGTTTATAGAATATATTTTTATCTGTCAGTCCAGAACTTGTATCTCTACTTGGTCCTGTTCAATACATAAAAAATGTACTAGTACGAGAAGTTACAACTATATCATTCTCTAATCAAGATAAATTACGTATAATCTCGTGCTATAATCTTCCTAATGGTTTGTCCAAATTTCCATCTAGATTGTGAACTATAATTTTAACTTATAAAAACTAATGATTTGATCTTCTATGGATAAGCTCAAACTCTATACATCAAATCGTCTACTATATAAGTTGAGGACACATGTATGACAAACTTATCTATTTAATGTAACACTTTATTGAATTGAATAAATAAATAAATAATTGTCCAATAAATAATCCTATATCTAAACTCATGGTTAATAGTATTCTAACAAGAATCTCATAATTGATATGGGATCCACCCCTAATATTTAATTTATTTTGGTAGGTCCCGCAGTCCTCTCACCTCCTTTTTCAACTTGCAATTACACATTTTTCTAACAGTGGCTAAATTATTTTATCATGACATATAACTATAGCTCTTATTAAGTGAATTATTTATCAAAAACATATAGTACTTAAAGTAAAAATATTTATTCAAATATATAAAAAAAATTAGTTTAAATAACCTTTTTCATGAGTAAAATATAACGCCTAATAAAACTATCAAAATACCCCTGCAGGAGAGATGTGTGCATAATGCATCTTCCCATGCTCCAATGGAAATTTCGATACTAGATTTGCGATCCATATTAAAAATTGAGTGGTGAAATGGTCTCGGTCAATTTTTAGAGCAATCGGATCAAAAAATAATTTTTCAATCCGAAAATCATAACAGTGGCTGGACGCGCCCCTGTCGCAGAGAGGGACTTACTTTTTTTCAATTTTTTTGATGGGATTGGAAAAAATCGTTCAGAAATTTTTTGGGAAAAAATGTACTAGTGTTAGCCCAGTCCACGTCGCAGACTGGGCTATTCCAAAGTCAATTTTTTTCTTTTCTTTTTAAGGGACATTCTAGGCTTTTTCTAACCCCTGATAAACTTAAACCATGACTAAATAAGTCATTTTAGTCGAAAAAGAGTTTCCAAATCCCATTCTAAAGCCTCCAAACGCACAAACTAGATTAGAGTTATTGATAGAAGAAGAGAAGAAGCGAGAGTTCTTAAGGTCAAGGTTGAGCTGTTTTTCAATTCCAAGTATGTAAGACTACCTAAAGTGTTGGATTGTGTGTATCCACATGCCCCTTCGTCTATGTGAGTTAAGTTCATGAGTAATAATCAATAATATAAATCCTGTGATCTTGAGTTTTAAGTTCTTATACATGTTTTAGTCTTTGTGGATGTACTTGAGTAAGTTGATGAGTTACATTGCTAAAATCAAGAAGGAGGAATATTAATCGTGATATCCTAGCTTTAAAACTTATTGCTTTCCTTGCATGCTAACTGAATTAAGATTATGAATCTAATTTTCTAACCCGAGTAAGTTGAGCCCGAGAAGTACATTTTCTTGTTTCATATATGCATGTGATGAATACTTATTATGTCTTCTGTGTTGAGCCTAGATGATATGATGTACTTGATCGTAATTAGTGAGAGTCTTGCATGATGTGAGTTAGAATCTTGAGTTGCATTGCACGAATGATGGTCCTAAATTATTCATTTGTTGAGTAATTGAGTTGAGTTATTGAGAACTGAGTTGGCTTGATTGAGATAAGTTAAAGTGTTGAGCTTGAGTTAATTTTCATGAGCACGGGTTAGTCTTGGAAGGAGTATTATGGACCGAGTTGGGTGATCGAGGAGCACCCCAGAACTACGTTGCCCACGTAGGATAGTCGTGCAGTTAACTCTAGTGGCTCATGTCCCAATAGATGGATATTCTCTTTGGATCCGAGAGAGAAGAGAGGTTGACATCTTTACCATAGCAAGTTTAAGGCGAGCATAGCAACGACGTCTTATTGTTGTACATCACCAAAGCTTATGGTGGGATGGAGAGTTACGTCGGTTAGAGAAACTTCTAAGCAACACTTGAGTTGAGCATATTATGATTTTCAAACTAAGTTGCATTAAACATGGAGTCTATTTCTAAAGCACAAATTTCAAACTTCAAACTAGCATCATTTATTTGAGTTGAGTTACGAGATGATGAGTTGAGTCTTGAGTCGAGTTGACTAGTTGATTCTGAGCCTTATCTATTTCTTGAGCTATTTTACATATTGTACGTTCAACGTACTAACGTCACTCGATGCTACATCATTTCATGATGCAGATATAGACGATAGAGGACTTCAGCGCGCAGGTGCACCGCTGAGGTTCAGAGTTCCTGAGTTGGTGAGCCCTTCTTGCTATTTCGAAGAGCCTTTATTTTATTTCATTAATTACTTCTATTTTCTTTGAATTGGGTAGCCATGGCTTATCATGGTACCATCTAGACGTTTAGAGTAGAGGTTTCAGAGAACTTGAGTAGAGTATTGTTGAGTATTACATTTTTTTACTTGATCTATTTTAGAGATTATTTATCACATCTTTGCCCTTTTCTTAATGCTTTTACTGAGTATTCTTTCGTTGTTGAGTAAGATGTGATGATGAAGTTAGGTGGTTCTCTTGGGGAATCAACAAAGGTTCTTCAAGTGTCGGTCATACCAAGGGTACCCTCCTGGGATGTGACAAACTTGGTATCAGAGCTACTCTTGTGTCAGTTTTGTCGATGTGGGTCAATATTCAACTGAGTTTAGGCGAATCCCGATGAGGTGGGGCAAACATCAGTGCTGAGTGTAGTTGAATGCCTTAGCGCGGACGCTGAGTCCATAGAGGAGATGTATGTAACAACCTATCTTGAGATGAGAAGTCTCACATCGGCAAAACACAAGAGAGATATTAGATATATAAGTAAAGCACGTGTCTATATACTGTGAGGCGCCTTTTGGGGTGAGCCAAAAGGGACAAATTTATGATGGGTTAGGTCCAAGAGTGGATAATACTTCGCAGTGTTGGGCCAAGTCGTTACATAAAAGGTCACTATTGCTACAAGTAATTGCAACAAGTGAAAAAAAATTAATAATTGACTATGAAATTTTGTTGTAGCAAAATTTCTATAGCTATATCATTCAACTGTTGAACAATTTTTTGTAACTTGCAGCAAATATATTTATTTAGCCATAATATTTTATTTTGAATAATGTATGTTACTATTTCTATAATAAATTTTAACTTGTGGCAAGAACTAATAATTAGCTTCAAAGTAGTATTATAGGAAAAAAGGCATGGATATATCCTTTAACTTTTGCCACAATTTTTTATAATTTGAAGCAAAAAAATTATATAGCTACAATATTTTGATTCAAATAGTTTATTGTGGCTAAAATATTACCATTGCTATAATAACATTTATCGCGTGGCAAAAATTTATGATTGGCTATAAAATTTTATTGTAGCAATAAAGTTGTAGCTATTTAGGTAATTATTGCCACGATTATTAGTAACTATAGCTAAAATGAGAAATTAGCTATGCTTGGAAGTTAAGGATGAAATCCTGAAATTCTATAAACATTTGCTTGGCTCTTCAGCAAATCAATTACCTTGTGTGAATGTGGAAGTGATGAAAACTGGTGCTATATTAAGCAAACAACAACAAATGTTGCTCACTAATTCAGTTACAAGGGAGGAAATCTTAACTGCTCTTACTGGAATAGATGATCAGAAATCCCCGGGCATTGATGGTTTCAATGCTTTCTTTTTCAAGGAAGTATGGCACATTATGGGCCTTGAGGCGGAGGATGCAGTACTGGAATTTTTCAATACTTCCAAAATGTGTAAAGCTACCAATTGCACAATAGTGACACTAGTCCCAAATGTAAATTTGAGACCTATAACTTGTTGCACTATTGTTTACAAGATTATCTCTAAAATTTTAACTAGTAGACTCCAAGATTATCTTTATAGGCTGGATCATGTGTTGCCTAACCTCTGTTACTTATTCTGTCATTGTAAATGGACAACCTACTATCCCTTTTGATGCTAAAAGAGGACTTAGACAGGGAGATCCATTGTCACCCTTTCTTTTTGTTCTAACAATGGAGTACCTAAGCAAATTATTGAAGAAGCTAAAAGAGAGTCCATTCCATCCGTAGTGTACTAAAGTATAATTCAATTGGGATCTGGCGACGACTTCTACTTTTTAGTAGAGGGGATGTGTCTTCTGTTCGGGCACTAGTTCAATCTTTTCAGCACTAGTCCACAAAACATCTCTATTTATTTTGGTGGTGCCCCACAGCCAATACAGGATCACCAAAAGAAACACATAACACAAATTTTCAGGAACGTAGTAGTAAAAATAAAAGTAATCATGAGGTAGTACAATGCAACTGCTTCAATACAAACAATAACATACTCAGTGGAATCCCACAAGTAGAGTTTGGGGAGGATAGAATGTATACAGACCTTACCACTACCTTATAGAAGTACAAAGGTTATTTCCTGGGAACCCTTATCTCAAAAACCCATAAGCAGAATAAATTAGATATGACAACAAGGAAATAAAAAGAATAACAATACGTAAATATGATAAAATTAACACACATACAACAGATAGTGACACACATGATATAAGCAACTGCTCCAATACATATGAGGAAAAAACAATGAGAAGACAATAGAGCTCAAGGTCATGAAAAAATATGAACAACACTACAAGGACAAACAATGCAATTCTACTTTACATGACAACTCAGAATCCACAATTCAAGGAGCCTACTTTAATACTTTATCTAGATTTTTCACATAGAAAAATCCGGTACCAATACTTTATCTAGATACTCTTCTTGTTTAGTTACACAAAAATATAATCAACATAAGATTATATAACTCACTTTTTTGGGTATTAAAATGGGTGATAATGATTGTTGACGATCTTCAATTGAGTTATTAGGAACCTATCACTAAAGAGGAACATATTATAATTACAAAAAGTAAATAACAATACTATAAAAAGAAGATATTTCTGTGAAGAAATTCATTTACCTGCTCAACACTAAATGATTTTTTGTTTGAGACAAGAGTACCACCCAGAGAATCTATATATGCTAGTGTCCCTGCCTTTACTTTATCATCTATTTTTGCTTCCATAATCATATTTGCTTATGATAATTTTCTCTTTATCATTTCCATATCCTCCTCTGCTTTCGATAAAAATTTTATCCATCACTTCAATTCTTCTTTAGCTTCAGACAACTTTTCTTCCATCTCAATTCACATAGTTGAGGTAACTTTTTGAACTTCTATCTCAGCTCTTTTATCAAATTCTCTTTGCTTATTTTGAGATCATTTATATACTGGGTCATAAAAAAAACTTGGAACTGCCCCTTTTCCTAAAGTTCGAACGATTCCATGGGTATCTGGTGCCATTACTTGTGAGTACACATCAGTTGGAGCACTTCCAGGCACATATAACCCAGTATATACCTCAACAAGATCATCCATTTCTTTCTTTTAAAAATAAAGGTAAAGCAATAGATAGTTAACAAAATATTGATGGAATAAAAGTACCTTCGTATTTACAAAGGATAAGAATTTACGATAACTTCACTAGCTTTATCATTTATTGGCTGATTGTTCTTTGTCATATGTTTTCTTAACACCTCTATACGAGTTGGTCTTACACCCTTTTCCTTTGTCATCTGTTTATATTGTAAAAGATTACAGGAATATAATTTAAAAATTTATATTAATATATAATTTCAAAAAGTAAATAATGATTATATTATACATTATCTATAATTTGAGAATAACTCTTTCTCCTTGATGATTGTGGCATAGTCAACTTCTTTTGAATTTAGGTTAGTTTCCATTTGCTGAGTATCATATGGTTTGGTGCTCACCCCTTGCTACAGTTTTTTAGGTTGTGAGCCCGGTCCCCTTTGTTAACTTCCTACACTTCAGAATCAAGCTTCAAGATAACATGTGAGGTAGCTACTCATACCTTCGCAGGCCTTTGAGGATTTTATCTTGTGTCATATTCTATTTGAGGACTAAGCGTTGAGACTTGTATTTTCATTTGTGTATTCTTATTTAGAGACTTGTACGTGTGATACCAGTTCTAAAATAGTTGTAGTTTCGATGTCTTATGTTATCTATCTTATTAGACTTTTTTATCTTCCATTTTTATTATTATGTTGAGTTGTTTAGGGTTTGGACTGACCCACCTTGGTGGGCTAGAAGAGTGCCATCACACCTGGATTTTGGTTCATGACAATTTGGTATTACCATGGACTCTGTAGTTGGGTTGCCTCCTACTGTTGGGGGTTTTGACTCCATTTGGGTAGTGGTGGATTGTCTGACAAAATCCACCATCTTCATTCTGGTCAAAGTGAAGTATTGAGCTGAGATACTGTCCCACCTTTATATTAGTCAGATAGTGGACTTCACGGAGTCCTAGTTCCCATTGTATCAGATCGTGGCTTATTATTCACTTCATATTTTTAGAGGGCATTATTGCATGGTTTGGGTACCCATTCGAATATGAGTATAACTTTCACCCCTAGACCGATGGCCAGAGTGAACCATTCAGGTATTAGAGGATATGCTTCAAGCCTGTGTTATTGATTTTAGTGCTAGATGGGTCCAGCATTTGGCCTTGCCAGAGTTTGCGTACAGTAACAGTTATCATTGCAGCATTCAGATGACTCCATTTGAGGCCTTATATTGCCAGGGGTGTAGATCATCCATTAGATGGTTTGACACGATAGAGATGATCTAGGGCAGGTACTGTTGATTCAGAGTAGATTGGTGATAGCCCAGAGTCGCCAAAAAATCTATGCAGATAGGCAGATCAGACCAATGGAGTTCATGGTTGGTGACATTGTTTCGTTGAAGGTCTTGCCCTTGAAGGTTGTTATAAGAGTCGGGAGGAAGAACAAGCTCAGTCCAAGGTTATTGGTCCTTTTGAGACTCTAGAAAGAGTAGAAGAGGTGGCTTATAGACTTGATTTGCCATCCAACCTATCTTCTTTCCATCCTATGTTTCATGTTGCAATACTATGACATTATATTCAGGATGAGTCTCATGTGATATCCATGGATTCAGTTGAGTTGAGCTCTGATTTGACTTACGAGGAGCAGCCGATGGCCATTTTGGATAGCTAGGTGAGGAAGTTGAGGACTAAAAAGATCGCCTCAGTAAAGGTCCAGTGGAGGCATAAGCTCAAGAGTGAGGCTATGTAGTAGATAGAGTCAGATGTATTTGCCTGATACCCTCAGTTATTTGAGCCTAAAGGTATGCACCTTATCTTATATTTGAGGACGAACATTGTTTTTAGTAGTGGATAATGTAATGACCTTGAATGTCATTTTTGGCATTTTGATAAAATTATCGTTTTGCGTTCCCAAAAGTTGCCTTGAGTCATTTTTTGTCAAGTATAAAAATTGGATTTAGAAAACCTTGTAGAAAGCTGGAGTTTTGCTAAAAAAAGAGTTTTAAAAGACATAAAATTTGAAATTTTGAATTTTGGGGTTATTTTGATTTTCGAGTGTCGGATTACGATTCTGTCGATTCCTTCCACTTTAAAATATTGAATATGGTCTAGGAAAACTTGTAGAACTGAATTTAGAGTTCAAACAGAGATTTTACGTCCAAAGTTGCATTTTTAGTTCATTTTAGATCATAGTTTGATTTCGGTTAACATTCAGAGTTCGGAGGCTTGGATCAAAATTTTGACAATTTCAATGGTTCCGAATAGTAAAACTAACGCTAGAAATGGCTTTGTTGTAATTTAAAGCTTCTATGAATATTTTGAGTATTTGAGTCTGAAACTAGTTAAATGATCTTTCTTGGGTTCTACATCAAGGAGGTCCTGAATTCGAATTTCGATGGTTCCATTGAGTCCGGAACAACATTTTTGGTAGGGTTCCATGTGTGATTTGTCTTCACGGGTTCCGAATAAATCCTAAAGATCCCATTCATGATTGTCTTGAGTTGTGTTTTGATATGTAAATGCTACTTCTGGTGTAGATCAATTTCTACTTCGCATTCGTAAGGTCCCCACCATATTCGCAGGGTAGGGCCCACATTCGTGGAGCACGTGTGGCTTTCACTCCGCACTCGCGGGTGACCTATCCCCGTTTGCGGAGCTTTGGGATTTCCCTGCTTCCGCATTTGTAGAGCATTGATGGTACCTAAACAGTATTTAGTTTTAAATGACAGGTTTAGACCCTTTCCCACCATTTTTATTATTCCAAGCTTCATTTTAGAGGAAAACATCAGGGTTTTTCAAGGAAAATTGATTGGGTAACTGTTTTCTAATATATTTCTTCAATTTTCATTGATTGAGTTGTGTTTTTAACTTATAATTTTTGGATTTTAATTGGAGAATTTTGGGGTTTGTCGAACTTTGATTTTAATTCTAAATTGATGATTTATCTCTTATTTTAATTCCATTTTCGAAATGGTTTTCACCGTTGAACTCCTTATTTCTGGGGAAATGTTTTCATGTGTTAATTTTCAAATTCTAACTACTTTTTCTGGCATAGGACTTTTGACCATTTTTGCCTTTTTATTCGAATTGATTGATTTTAGTGTCATTAAATTCATTATGTGATTGTGACGCTATATTTGAATAGATTTTGGTGTTTCCAAAGATTTGAATTTGACTTGATTCGAGACTTTATCTAAGGCAAGTGGACTTCTAGCCTTTTGTTAAGTATGATTGAATATTTTATACTCATATGTTTATGAACTTGAATACTTTGGGGTAGAATTATGTACCTGTAGGCTTTGACCACGAGATTTTTGATTGGGTAATTATTCATATGGTGGAGTCGTAATACATAGAAGTTATGCATTACTTGATGTGTATATTGAAATTGTGATGAGGTTGGGATTATATTGTGAATACTTGTGTACTTGTGAGATTCGATTTTGATTATTGAAATACATGATTCATATGGACATTTTGCATAATTCATTGCCATGAAAATGTCTTTTGTGTATATATTATGTGCTTGCTTGATGATCCAAAGAAATGAAAAGTCAAAGGGAAATGGTTCTGACTATAAAAAAAGAAAGAATGAACAGAAATGAAAAGCCGAAGGGAAATAGTTCCGACTAGATATGAAAGTAAATGTCAAAGGGAAATGGTTCCAGCGGATCATGGTCTATGTGTGGTCCCCATGGATTTCGATTTGATGTAATTAGCAGATGCATATCGTAGGACAGACATGCATCATGATTATTTGACATTGCATCGCATCATTTACATCTCATGACATTATTTCCATCTCATATCACTCCTATTTTCTATCACTATATGAGTTGCTTACGAGACTAGATATCTATTGTATCATTTGAGATATGATGTTATGTGATGTTATGTGATGAGTATATCTATATACGTATGATTTCTCTATAATGTATGCATTGTGCTAGGACTTTTATGAGTGCCGATTTGTAAATTAATAGTATGTGACTGGGATTTAAGCAGTTACATGTGTTTTCCATTTCTTTACTTTAGTTTAGTTTCCATATGCTAAGTACCATGTGGTTTGGTACTCACACCTTGCTACATTTTTGTAGGTTGTAGGCCCAGTCCCTCTTGTTGGCTTTCTTCATTTTATGATAGAGCTTTAGGATCACTAGTGAGGTAGCTGCTTGTACCTTCGCCAGGCCTTCGAGGATTTCATCTATTGTTACGTTCTATTTGAGGACTAAATATTGAGACTTGTATTTTCATTTGCATATTCTTATTATAAAGGCTTGCACATATGACACCAGTTCTGGGATGGTTGTAGTTTCAATCTCTTATGCTATCTATCTTATTAGACTTTTTATCTTTCACTTTTATTATTATTTTAAGTTGTTCAGGGTTTGCGCTGACTTACCTTGGTGGGTTAGGTGATTTCCATCACACCCAGATTTTTTGGGTCGTGACAAAGATGATATAGAATCTTACAAAAAAATTGTTATTTATGGTAATTATCTCTTTACCTTTTTTTTTCAATTTTTCATTTGAGGTATATTGAAGAACTTAAAATATATTTCTTGAATTTTAAATTGATTTGATTATATATTTCTCTTTCCATCAAAGAGTTAAGAATTTTCTCAAGAATTTCAACAATTGTTGAAGTTGTTGCGACATGCAGAGAAAATTTTTCAGCATGTTAAACAATTATTGAGAAATATTAGAGCAAATTATTAAATAATTTAATTTTTAAATATATTAATTGATAAATAAAGTAATTTATATATATTATAGCACTTATACTTGAGTTTATTATCGATTTCGTGTAATTACATGCTAATTTGTTCATAACGTACAATTAATAGAGTAATTTGTAAGGAACCGAACTTTTTGTGCTTATGCTTGTTGTTTAAGGTCAATTTTAAAGTAGCATAACTTTTAACATACTTGGAATTGGGTGGCCCACGATATGTTAGATCAAATCCCTTTGATTTAGCTTTGCAACACACTTTTTTTCACCTCATTTCGATGTTGGATGATGGAGTTATGATCATTTTTGTGAGACCCTCTTGTGCAGTGATGTCACATGGATAGTTTGATAGGTAGCTCAACCTTGGATGAACCATTTGGATTGCTTGGGCTGGAAAAGACAGTTTTTGGCCTAAGGAATGGGAATCTCTTTGAGTTAACTTTGCAACGCACTTGGTTCATATCCTTCTAATATCAAATGAAGGAGTTATGATCGTTTTTGTGAGACCCTCTTGTGCAGCGGTGTCAAATGGACAGTTTGATGGGCAGTGATACCTTTGACGGGCCATTTGGGCCAGCTATGACTGGAAAGGGCCATTTTTGGTACCAAGGAAGTTGACACGGCCAGTGGCACGGGATGTGTGGCTTGCCACTGACCGTGTGGATGAGCACAAGGTATGTCAAGGAAGCTTATTGGACTTGGGGGAAAATTTGGTTAAGGGTGGTGCCACGGGAACCCTTGACGGGTCATGTGGGGTCTGATGGCCAGTGGCACCTGGGCGTGAAGTGGCCTAACCATATTTTCATGCCTAAGTGTAGTGTAACATACCACTAAACAGATCGTGAAGCATCACACAACCTGTGAAGTTGTCTGTCAAAGTGATGAGACATGAAATTTTTCTAAGTGTTCCAAACTCCCATTTATTTTTCGAAGTCCCTTTTGACGGGCACTCCACACGACCCGTGGAGTGCCACAGGTCAGACAAGCCTCCAGTGAGGCCATACTTTGTCAAATTTCTCTTACGTTCACTTATGGTATTTTCATAAATTTTAATTACTCTAATGACCTTTTTAGACATCTAATGTTATCTTAACCTCACCAAATGACCTAAATCCTATTCCAAAGGATCAAACTCATTATTCTCATCTCAAATACACTCTCAATTCTCTCAAGAGCCTCCATGAATACCCCAATACCAATTTCAAGGAAACTCAAGAACAAGTGTAGATTCCAAGACCCACTTCCAAGCTTCCATTCTTTCTCAACTCAATTTCAAGGAACTTAAAGTCTAAGGTATGTGGGTTGATCCTTGATTCATTCCAATCAAGGAGACCCAACATTATTTTCAAGAAAACCTATATGGATTTTTCTTACTTTAATTTGGGGTTTTTAATATTATAATTCCTAAAATTCTATTGATGCATGGGTAGTGTTTATTTGATGATTTTAATGTTATTTAAACCATTATATAAAGAATTACTTTGGGTTTATGAAATTACAAGTATGCATGTCCATTTTTAAAAGCTTATTTATGCATGGGTGAATATATGTTGGATTTAAATAAGGATTTAATAGTGTATTTACTTCAATTTCACCTTATATTGTTGATTTTAAATTTAATCCTAAATACCCATGTCATTCTCCCAGTATTCACAACATATGCATTCATGTACATGGATTATTATGGGAATTATGTTATGGGTTAAGCCTAATTATGTTCTATGATATGATTTTGATAAGATTGGTTATGAAAATAGTGCGATCACATATATGTCTTTGAGTTTGGCTCTTTGAGCATTTTGAATGCTTGCACCATTTTGTATATGAATGGGCTATTCCTATGCATCAGTATTATGACTATGAAACTATGATTTTGGCATTTGAGCCTACCTATGAATTATTATGAATGATGCTTGGCTTTTAAGACTAATTGTGCATTGAATGATTTGGAAAATGACTATTGCCTCTTTGAAAGTATGTATATGTATATTATAAGTATTCTTATGGGATGACGACTTAGAACTGATGGATTGGAGGGGTGCTCTCTTTCCTTGAACTTTGTGCCTAGCAAATGGTCCTTTTTGAAATGCGATGTGTTCCTATAAGGAGAGATGCCTCCGTTATGGGATGCGTTCCTGTAAGGAGAAGAAATGATTTGATTTGATTTGTGATTTGTGGAAATCCTATCTGAAATGGGATGTCTTCCCGTAAAATAGACCACCTCTTTACCGGTGAGGGGTATTCATCGGAATTCCAAGTAACAGCTCGCTTGGTCTTACTCATGTCGGTTAAGGTCACATGCCCATTATAAATATGAGCATCATTTGCATTTTATGCATCACGAATTTCATGACATCTTGTTATATTTACATTTATTGTTATATATCTCTTTTGAGGGTATGTGCTCTTGTCATCTAACATAGATATGCATATTTTGGTAAGTCACATGCATTGCACCCCGCACACTTAGTACATTCAAACGTACTAACACATACTCTTGCCTACATGATTTTTACCATGTAGGGACTGGGGACCTTAATCATCCACCGTTTGGCTTGTAGCTTGGATTTTTGTTTTGCTTATAGTGGTGAGTCCTATCTTTCAAGGACGAACCACCACCCATCTATCTATGTTACCTTTTCATCTTTGTACTTGAGGGTGAGCCCGGGGTATATCTTGGCCCCGACCCATCTATGTAGAGGCATCGTTGGACATATTGTAAACATCTTTATGATATATGCTGTTAGTTATGGTTAAGTCTATGTTATGTATTTGGTTATCTTTAAGTACCGATATGTGACTTGCTCTTATGTTGATGGAAAGATTCTAAGACCCAAATTGCCCATATAGCGTGAGTCCTACTTTCCCATCCCTTAGAACTATGTGTTGATTGTTGATTAAGCTTCCGAATCGATGATGCGAGTTTTGGTATCTTGAGGCTTGTTTGGGGACTCTCGGGTTCCCATACACCATGTAACATCTAGGCCCTAGGTCCGGTCATGATATAATTGAAAGCATGATGAACATTAATCAAATAATTGGATTGTTAAGGTAACACCCCACATCTTACAATACAAGTACTATGCAAATGAAATATGAAATGGTTTGGTCAAATTAGCGCCAATTTTTGAAAGTGCTTGAATCTCCAATAAAGGGCGATATGTATGTCTAATGCTGAAGAGGGTCGAGTGTTCAAACTAGGAAGGACTATCACTCTGAGCCTAAGGTTGCCCAGCTTTGGCAACAGCTCTTGTCTGTGGTCGAGCTACTGCTAGGTCAGGTTGGACATCATATATCTCCACAGACCCACTCAGCTGAGGGGTCTGCTCAATATTCAAAGGCTCATCATCTATAGGCTCATCCCTGAGCAGCCTCTTGAAAGCCTCAATCTCTACACATTTGCCTTTCGGGGCCATAGTATCTGAAAATTAAACACAAATGAACCATAGTTAGACCAAGAATCAAGAAACAAAAGGCTAAGACTTTATTGAATAAGTTGCAGAAGGCTCTACGAGAGGCCCTTTACGAGTCATAGTGAGCACTACGAGTTGTGAAGTGCTCTCATAGATCAGTGCTTCAGAACAATAATGTTCACTGAATTTTTATACTACCTGACCTATCTAAGTTCATCAAGCGGACCCCAATAAAATACTCAAGCCTAAATTCTACTAGCGTCGAAGCAAATATATGCACACTCACAAGTTTAACACAAAACAACCAAAACCCTATGACAATCTCATAAACATTTAACACCTCGAAAAAGGATCAAGCATGGAATAACCTATGTTTTAGACAGTTCCTATATGATTCACATCAAGGCATGTCCTATGTCACCAAATACCATTTCACAATCACAAATATTCAATATCAATCATTCAAACATGATAGATAATTTCACAGGCACACAATTAACAATCTCAAGGCTATAATACCTAATTTCAGATTTAACCAATCAACGTAATCGAGGGAAACTCTAATTTCACAATCACCAAGAATTTTCATGCATAGACATTAAGCCATCATGATCATCCACTCAATCAAATACTAACAAGACAAATCAATGATCAAAATTAAATCAAGAACTTACAACAATTGAGGATTAGCTTGAAGAGCACAAAGAGAGAAGATGATTGAATATGAAACCATAGGCACTGGAAAACTCACCGGAAAATAGGGTTGTATCACCGAAAATTGGTTGAAAAGGGGACGGGAAAGGGAAAATTTTGGAATAATCAGGTAATTAGGGTAAAAGTGGGGTCAAAATATTTTGACCCTTCTTTTATACCTTTACCGAGTCACAGTTAAAATTACTGGTCTTGGGTCTACAAAATCCTGAGTACGAGTCGTAGATGGGTCTACAACTCGTAAGTCCTCGTCTCATAGACCTCTCAACACTTAGAAAAATTCAGAATTATATCTGAGTTCCACGAATCCCATTCACGACTCATAGTTTGATCTACGAGTCGCAAAATTGGCTTGTGGGTTGAGTGCATACTATTCATACTCACTGGAAATCTCTACGAAATGGGGTTATGAGTCATAATGTGCAATATGACTCGTAAGCCTAGTCGTAGAAACTGTACTTGATGCATTTCTGAGTAAAATCTGCTCCCTTAGTTGCACCCTACATGCAATAAACCCAATGTTAAAAATAACAATAAAAACACAATCGTACAACTAACTAAGAATCCAAAAATTGAAAATAAACTTAAAACTAAGCTAAAACATCAAAAATATTTGGGTTGCCTCCCAAGTAGCGCCTGATTTATTGTCATGGCATGACTTATCTAGCTTGATTAACTAGACTTCCTAAAGCTATGGTGCATCATTATCACCAAATTCTGCCTCCTTCTTGGAGCTTGTCATTGTGCCCCTTTGAATCTGATTCGGTTGTGCTGACATAAGTCCAAATTGACTATTAAGTTGTTGAATGACCACAGAGAGTTGGTCCACCCTGCAAGTTATCTTGACAATGTCAGACTCGATCTCCTTCAATGTCTCATCTTGAGTATCTGCCCTCTTTAACAACTAATCAAACATCCTCTCAGTTCTTGAGTTCCTATTTTCCATATCATAACTCTATGGGCATACATTTGCTTGATTAGAATTCCTATCAATAGTGCTTGCACAATCTATTAAATGACTATTCCTGGGCTTCTACACATGGTTGCATTTGACTACCGTGTTTATGTGCTCAAGAATATCTACGAATGGTTGCTCTATAAACAGAATTCCAAAGAGGGCATCAGCACATGCCTGACTATTAGCATCTAGATCTTGATAGAAATTTTTCACCAAGACATTCCCAAGGATCTCATAATCTTGTGTGTTCCTCAAGCATCTATTGAATTGCTCCACACGTATCAAGGATTTAATCTCTGGGGAATTGCTTGAATTGATTGATCTGGTCCTTCATATTGAGCCTGTTTGGTTTAATGAAGTACCTTGCTAAGAAAGCCCTTTGCAATTGTATCCAACTAGTGATCAAACCTTGTGAAAGCTCAGATAACATAACGCAACATTACTCGTAAGAGATAGTGGAAAAACATGAATTCCCACAACATCCATAGACAGATTTTTTTGTCCCCATCACACCCTTACAAACAAATATCACATTGTGCAAGTGGCTATGTGGATCCACTGATGATAGGCCCACAAATAACCAATGATTTTGCAGCATTTGAAGTAACCCACTAGAAATAGTGAACTTTGTCTCAGCCGGTAGTGGTGGCAACACAATAGGCCCGGTTACATCCATAGTCATAGGGTTCAACCTATATTGATTCCACCGGTAAGTATTATTATTAAAATCCCTAGGCTATGGGATATTCTCCAAATGAGGTGGGTTGTCATTCAGATTATCATCATTAACATTCGGATTCAAGGCTGTATTACCCCCGATGTTAGTATTTTCTTGGGCTATTCTTCTTGTAATTTTTTGGATCTCTAGATCAAGTGGAGTTAAGGGATTGACTTGAATCCTAGTGTTGAGCATACACTACAAGTATACCTGCGAAGAAACAAAACAAAAATAAAAATAAAATACAAGAGAACTAAGGATTAACATTTGAATTACAATTACTAATGAATTCAATCAAGTCTAGCTATATTCCACGGCAATGGCCTCATAATCTTTGATCACGTCCAAGTTACACCTCTCTTTTGGAGGATAAAGTGGTGGTTGTCAAATATAAAACCTAACAAAGGTTAGGGCCGAATTCCATAGAGAATACGAAGACACAAACAAATTCACTAATATGCAATTCAAGTAATTAGCAACTCAATTCCCCGAGGGGGGGGAGGGGGAGGGGGGAAGGGTTTGCAATATTCAACAAGAAATTAAACAAAACTAACTATAGCAACAAACGTTCAATAATGTAAAGCAAATTGGAAATTATGTTCTCGATGATTCACCAACTCAATATCCCCAGATAACCCAATTCTCAACTAGAGTATAGCATGTATGTAGGATAGTAATTTAAGTCCACCAAGCCCTTTGGTCAAAGGTGAGAGGCGAATTTCACTATATGACATCGCCTATCTCCATTGTGTGTAATACTAACCATTACCCATAGTCCGAATTAACCTCCCCTTGGTCTACTTCAGTTGATTAGACGAGAACACATCATCGAATCTTGTTAATCAATCTCTTTTCCTATTCATTACCATCTGAATCGGGAAGGTAACACTAGGCAAGTTCTAATGTTGGCCACCACTAGTAAATATGCAAAATGAAGAGAACTGATTAATGCATGTACATACTCATTCCAAGAATTGTAAATTATCCAAGTTTATTTGGTTAGATCTTTATGGTTCCCACAACCCCATGTTGCTGATTTCGCTACTCATGCTTTGGGTAGATGAAGAAATCATGAATTGAGAAAATATAATTAATCACTTACCCAATTGAGTTGAATAATAAGCAAATCTAAATATATTGAGAATCACAAGATTTGAAGGTACAATGAATCCACAAGTGTATTCTCCTCCAAGATTGAAGTCTCTAAGTACAAAACTCTAAAAGTACTTTCTAATGACATTCTTTACTGTCCTCCCTGAATAATGACCTAAACTTACTATTTATAGTATTTACAAATAAGTCCTAAAAAATTTGAAAAATTGGTTGGCGACTTCCTACTACATGCATTTATGATTCGTAAACTAATTTAGTAGTCATAATCGGGGTCTTGTATTTAGCTCTTGAGATCTTGGATTCCACTGTTACGGATCCACTTTACAAGTCTCACACTAATTCATGACTTATATTGTGCTCTCACAGACTTCATCTGCATCAACTTGTCCTTCACTGGATCTCATTGGAATTCTTCGTAAAACCACTCTATATGACTCATAGAGTGATCTATGACTCATAATTAGGTCTTGTCTGGATGAACTTTAGATCTTAAACATCACTAGAAATCTTCATGAAACCCGCTCTACGACTCTTAGAGAGTCCCGTAAACCATCAAAAACCAAGAAGAATCTGCAACTTTTTCTAAAAATCATGCCAACCTACTTCCTACAAACTAAACATGAAAAACACATAAAAATAATAAATGTTGCATTTAGAACACACAAAATCCTATGTTTTATGCATCAAATGTGTTGTATTTTAACAGTAAGTGAGTGATTGATTTAGAGATAATGTATGCCATTAGATTGAGGTCCATGCATTGCTATACTACTTATATCGATTGAGTCCCTCGCTTTAGAAAAAGCAATAATTTTAAGGCTGAGGTTGTTGATGTGCTGCTAAAATATATCACTTTTAATATTTAAAACATGGAATTTTGTGTGTTCTCGAAGCAATGTTAGTAGATTTGATGTGTTTTTTTTTTGTTAATTTTGCAGGATTATATGATGCAGATGACTTTGGGCAAAGTTCTACATAATTTAAGTTTTTGATGATTTATGGAACTGTCAAAATACAACAAATTTGATGCTTAAAACTTAGGATTTTGTGTGTTCTCAATATAACATTCATGGTTTTTTTGTGTTTTGGTGTTTAGTTTGCTGGAAAGCAAGTTGGCATGATTTTTTGGGAAAAGTTACAGATTCTTCTAGTTTTTGATGGTTTACGAGACCCTCTACGAGTCGTAGAGCCTTCGGCAACTCGTACAGTGGGTTTCGTAGAGATTTCTAGGTAAAGTTTGATGATCTGAAGTTCAGCCATATGAGACCTCTTTACGAGTTATAGTTTAGTCTACGACTCGTATAGAGTGATTTCGTGGAAAATTTTAGTGAGATCCAATGAAGGACCAGATGTTGCAGGTAAAGTCTAGGAGAGGGCAATATGAGTCATAAATCAATATATGACTCATAAAATGGATTCGCAACAGTGAAGTCCAAGATCTCAAAAGCTGAAGATGAGACCCCGATTACGACTCATAAACCCAGTTACGAATCATAAAGGTCTGTCAGATAAAGTTGGATTATTCCTTTGCTTTTGGAAGACCCAATCACTGGGGATAAATTGTTGTTCCATGCGAAGATGTACAAGCAGATGAAAAATCCAATAAGCAGCGGCGATAAGAAAGGGCCCCCAGTGAGGGGGGTGCGGACCGGCGGCTTCGCCAGCTTAGATAGGCGATGGGGCGACTTGTTGTGCGAAAAAGTCATTTGCTTTTCGGGATCTTTCCCGAAAAACCCTAAAACATGTTTTTAAAAACTATAAATAGTAGCTTTTATGTCATTATTCAGAGTACATAGTAAATATGACGTCACTAGAGTACTTTTTAGGATTTTATACTTGGAGACAAAATGTAGGAGAGGAGAATACACTTATGGATTCATTGCATCTTTTAATCTTGTAATTCTTGATACATTGTAGGTTTGCTTGTTCTTCAATCTACTTGCAGAAGTGATTAATTATGTTTTCTCAATCCATTATTTCTTCATCTATCCATAGCATGAGTAGCTAAACTCACAACTTGGGGTTGTGGGAACCATGAAGATCTAACCGAATAAACCTGAATAATTTATTCTTTGAATGGGTATTTGCATGTATTAATCAATTTTCTTCATTTTGCATTTTTTCTGGTGGTGCCAGGATTAGAACTTGCCTAGTGTTACCTTCCCTATCTAAGTGGTAATGAATAGGAAAAGAGATTGGTTAACAGGATTTGATGATGTGCTCTCATCTAATCAACCGAACTAGACCAAGGGGAGGTTGACTGAGACTATGGGTAATGATTAGTATTGCACACTATAGAGATAAGTCGAGTCACATAGTGAAATTCGCCTCTCACCTTTGACCAAAGGGCTTGGTGAACTTAAATTACCGTCCTACATGCTATACTCTAGTCGAGAATTGGGTTATCGAGGGATATTACTTAGCAAATCATAGGGAACACAATTCCCAAGTCGCTCTCCATTATTGGTTGTCTCTTATTTTAGTTAGTTTAGTTTAATTCCTTATTAATCATTGCAACCCCCCCCCCCCCAGGGAAATTGAGTTTGTTAATACTTGAATTATTTATTAGTAAATCAATTTGGAAGTCTTTGTATTCTCCGTGGGATTCGACCATAACCTTGGTTAGGTTTTATTTTTGACAACGACCGCTTTATCCTTCAAAAGAGAGGTGTAACTTAGGTGTGATCAAATATTATGGCGTCGTTGCCAGGAAATATGGCTAGAATTTGATTGAATTCACTAGTAATTGTATTTGAGTGTTAATTTTTTAGTTCCCTTGTATTTTACTTTTGATTTTGTTATGTTTCTATGTAGGGTATACTAGGTAGTATGCCCAACATTAGGAGTCAAGGAAATCTCTTAACTCCACTTGATCCAGAGATCCAACAAATTATAAGAAGAAACACTTAAGAGAATGCTAACATCACGGGTAATGCATCCTTGAATCGGAATGTTACTAATGATGATCGGAATGTCAACCCACCTCCTTTGGAGAATATTCCATAGCCTAGGAATTATAGTGACAATGCTTACCGATGGAATCAATATAAATTGAACCATATGAGTATGGATGTGACCGGGGATATTGTGTTGCTACTACTACCAGCTGACACAATGTTCACAGTTGAAATAATCCCAAAAAGTACCCAAAAATATGCCTCAAAAGTGCCCATAATCATAATTTTCATACATCTCAAAATTCATGCATGATATCAAAATTCTGACTTCATATTCTTGATCATGGGGAAAAATTGAGTGGGGAATGGGTCTAACCCCGATTTTAGAGCAATCGTATCAAAATTCAAAATTCAAAATTCCAAAGTGGGCGATTTCTAGTGAAGAATCATGCCCCAAGCGCAACATACCATGGGCATGCCTCAGTATTAAAATTGCCCAGTTTTATTATTTTGGTCCAAGTCTTGGGCCTAAGTCTTCCCATACATGAAAATACCTATACTTAGCCATATTTCACCTTAATATTATACAAGACATTCCCCAATTCTCTCTAAAATACTTAGACAAATATTTTACTCAAAATTCAAGTGCCAAATCTTATTCCGGATCTTAAGGAAATCACTCAAGCTTCAAGTTCTCATCTCCATCTTCATCAATGAATTCTCCAAAGTTGAGGTATGTGGGTCTCAACCATTGGGTCCTTTCACCCATGGTGCCCAAGCTTACTTCTTACATAAATTGCTTGTTTCTAAGTTGATTTACTTATGGGTTTTACTTATTATGAGTTTGACTATGAACCATGTTGGGGTTTCATAAAAGTGTGATTGTTTAAGCATGTTTTGAGCTATGAAACTTTGATCTATCTTGAGATTTGAGTGAGGGTTTTGATGTATATTGCATAAAGGTATTACCAAGTGTTGGTGGGTGGTTTTATATTAAGTTTTCTTGCATATTTTACTCTTGAATTGCATGGTTTTATACTAGCATTACACACCCACCAAGCATTTGATAAAATGTATAGATTATGTTTCTTGAGTTGTTGAAGGTCTAATGCATGGTATACGAGTTAAATGACTTTATGATGATGAATGGATGATATATATGTGTTGATTTCATGAGATGTATCTATTGTGTTGTGAGTTGACCATAGCTAATTAAGGGGTGATACCTCAATCGCCTCGAGTCGGGTGGTAAGCCATCAACCAATTGGGGGGTTGGTACCTCAATCATTTCCGGTGGAGGGTGGTCATGTCCATCAACCAATTGAGGGGTTGGTACCTCAATCATTCCCGACGTAGGTGTTCATATCCGTCAACCAATTGATGGGTTGTACCTCAATCATCTCGGATGGAGGTGGCAAGCCATCAACAAAATTAAGGGGTTGGTACCTCAAACACTTTCGGCGGAGGGTGGTCATGTCCGTCAACCAATTAAGGGGTTGGTACCTCAATCCCTTCTAAGGGGTGGTCTACCTTAGATTCCAAATACTAAGTTTTCTTGGTCTATGGAGATGGTATCTTCCTTCATATGTAATATGTTCTATATAAGTATGTCTTACTTCAAGCATCATTCATACATGACATATTGTTATTATGCTATCCATTGCTTATAATATTGTATTTTTCCTACGTTGCCTATCTCTTGTTACACTGTATTCTACATACTTAGTGCATTCAAACGTACTAACGCATACTCTATGCCCACATGATATTACCATGTAGGAACCGGAGTTCCCATTAATTCTTCTTCATGTGGCTAGACGGATTGTTCAAGCTAGCTTTGGTGAGTCCTCTTGTCCGGGGATAATACCAATCTTCTTTCATGTTTATACTTAGACTACATCTTGTATATTTCAGAATACTTATAGTCATTACTATGAGGGTGAGTCCGGTTGCTTGTCTTGGCCCCCGCTATGTTCTATGTCTAGAGGTGTGTTTGGACAAGTTATGAATTATACTTTGGCTTTGACTCATCTATATTATTTAAGTATTAATCTCTCTCTCCCTTAGTCCTAATTTCCCTTGTTTATATTTTCTCTTGTTGTTTATCTTGCTTCCTCGACCATGTATATGTGTATGATATGCTAAGAGGTTTGTTTGGGATCCCTTCAGGTTTTTCTATTTGTCGTGTCATGTCTAGGCCCTAGTTTGGTCGTGACAAACTTGATATCAGAGCACTAGATTGTTAATGGTCCTCAGAGTCTAATGCATGCGTCGATTAGAGTCTTATTCATTGTTGTAAAGTGTGCCCACGACTATGAATGAGAAGCTATAAGGCATTTTAGGAAATGCTTATTTTCTTTGATTTATGTTGTGCAATAGAGTTAAGTCCCCTAAGGCTTATTTCATATTTTAACCATTGTGTTTCATAATATGTCTCAAGCTACTCAGGACGGTGATATATCAAATGCAGAGGTTCACAATGCTCTATGGGTATTGGCCAAAGCGGTGACAAAATTGATAACTCAACTCAATCAACAAATGAGTGCCCTCGAGACTTCAAGTGGTAAGAGGAAGGAGAGAGGGGCCAATAGGGCCCGTATTAAAGGAAAGTTCCAAAGGTGGAGGCGGTGTGGTGCCTTATGCTAAGTGCTCAAAATGTGGTAAGATTCGTAGAGGCCCATGTTTGAGGAGCACAAATGCTTGTTATGGTTATGGTGAGGTAGGCCACAAGGTAATTGATTGTCTTCATGCGCAAAAAAGGTATAAAGGTGGTCGACTCAAGAACAAGGTGGTCATGTTGATCAAGAGGCTGAAGGAGTGGATATGGCATCTAATGTTGTTACCGGTATGTTGAAGTTTCCTTTGACTTTGATGTGTTGCATTAATGGGTCCGAGTCCAGTATGTCTTTTATTATCCCCTTTGTTTTCTCATAGGCTCCATGTGTGTCTTGAGTTATTGTGTGAACATTTGGTGTCTACCCCATTGGTGAGTTTGTTGTTGCTAAGAAGGTTTGTAGGAATTGTTCTGTGGTCATATTGCATAGATCTTGTCTTATGAATATGTTGAATTAGATATGGTGGATTTTGATATTATACTTGAGGTGGATTAGTCGCATGCATATTATGTCTCTATTAATGGTAGGAACCGTAGAGTTAGATCCAATTCCCTAGTGAACCTGCTCTTAAGTGGGAAAATCATGATGTGGTGGTCAAGGGTAGATTCATTTCTTGCATTCAATCCTATGAGTTGTTTTTTAAGGGGAGTCTCTATCATCTTACGAGGGTTAGGGATGTTGAGTCCAAGTTCCTTCCTATAGGATCGGTTTCCGTTGTTAATGAGTTCCTTGATGTCATTCGTAGTGAGCTTCCCAGTGTTGTTTGTATAGAAAAAGTTTGGTTCCCATAGAAAGTGTTTTGACTACCGGCAAGGTACCCTTAGATACAAAGGTAGGTTGTGTGTGCCTAGTATTGATGACTTGAGAAAGAGGGTTTTTGATAAGACTGATAATAGCTATCATTCTAGCACTGGTATGGCTCCTTTTGAGGCCCTCTATGGTAGGCATTGTAGATCACTGGTTGGGTGGTTTGAAGTGGGATAAATGGCTTTGTTGGGCCACAGGATAATTGGCAAAGGCATTAAGGTCGACAAAGCTAAAGTTGAGGTGATTGAAAAGCTTTCACCACCCATCTAAGTAGAAGGTGTGAGGAGTTTCTTGGGCCATCCAGGATTCTATTAGAAGTTCACAAAAGACTTCTCTAAATTTTACACCCATTGTGTAAATTATTGGAGAAAGATGCTAAGTTCGTGTTTAATGATGCATGTATGTAAGCTTTTGAAGAGTTAAAGAATATATTGATCTCAGTACCAATTATTATGCCTCCAGATTGGGACAGTGGAAGGAGAAGATATTACATCTCATATATTATGCCAGCAAAGCCCAATATATAGCCCAAAAGAATTATATTGTCACAGAACAAGAGTTACTTGCATTGGTCTTCGCATTGAAAAAGTTCAGATCATATCTGTTGGGAGCCAAAGTTGTGTTGCATATAGACCACTCAACATTTAAATATTTGATGACTAAAATAGATGCAAAGCCAAGGTTGATGAGAAGGGTGCTTCTCTTATAAGAGTTCAACTTTGATGTCATTGGCAAAAAATTAGGTTGCAAATCACCTATCCAGATTGAAAGATGGGGCAATATTGAAATTTGACAATGGACTGGAGATAAATGATTAATTTCCTGATCAGAGAGTGTTGGTTGCATCACATGATCTTATACCCTGGTTTGCAGATTATGCAAATTACTTGGTAAGTGAGATCGTGCCACCCGACTTAAACACACATCAGCATCGAAAGTTTATGCATGATGTGAGGAAGTTCTTTTGGGATGATCCATACTTATTCTGTGTGTGTGCTGATGGGATTATTCATTATTATGTTCTCGAGGTCGAAATGATGACCATACTTGAGGCATACCACTCATCATTGATTAGTGGCCATTATAGTGTGATTCGAATAGCCCACAAGATTTTACAATGTGGGTATTATTGGCCCATAATTCACCAAGATGCCAAGTACTATGCCAAAGCTCGTGATAGGTGCCAAAGAGAAAGTGGGGTTACTCTCAAGCATGAACTCCCTCTAAATCCTATTTTAGTGATTGCGTTGTTTAATCTGTGGGGGATAGATTTCATAAGACTATTTATTAGCTCACATGGAAACAAGTATATCTTAGTTGTTGTGGATTATGTATCAAAGTGGGTAGAGGTTGTCGCTCTACCTAACAATGAGGGTAAAAGTGTCAAAGCATTCCTAAAAAAGAACATCTTCTTGAGATTTGGTACACTCGGACTATTATCAGTGATGGAGGTTCTCACTTCTGCAATAGACGTTTTGAAGCTCTTCTTGAAAAGTGCGGAGTGAAACATAGGGTAGCGTCCTCTTATCATCCCCAAACAAGTGGGCAAGTGAAAGTGTCAAATAGGACAATTAAACAAATTTTATCTAAGACTGTGAATGCAAACTGAACAAATTTTATGGGCATACCGAACTGCATTCAAGACCCCTATAGGCATTTCTCCATATCAACTTGTTTTTGGTAATCATTTTCCAGTAGACCTTGAGCATAAAGCAATGTGGGCATTGAAGAAGTTGAATCTGGATTGGCATGATGCAACTACCACTAGATTGAGCCAACTCAATGAACTTGATAAGTTTCAATTAAAAGAATATGAGAGCTCCACATTGTATAAGCAAAGAATGAAGATACAACATGACCGCCGCATAGAAAACTGCCAATTCACACCAAGGAAATTAGTTCTACTCTTCAATTCCAGACTAAAATTGTTCCTCGGGAAGCTCAAATCTAGATGGTTGGGACCCTTTTGAGTAGAACGCTTCTTTGATCAAGGGACCATTGAATTGGAGAGACAAAATGGAGGTACTTGCAAAGTAAATAGCCAAAGGGTCAAGTCATACCTTGTAAATGTGGAAGAAATCAAAACTGTTGAAGAATGGGATCTTGAGGAAGTCTGAGTACTGATAATAGCTATGTCATGTTGTGACTGTAAATTAGGCATTGTTTGGAAGGTAACCCAAGGTGGACTATGGCTCTTAGGCACCGAGGTATGTTTTTTGACCCTGACTATTCTATTTTTGCTTGATTTAGTGCATTGAGGACAATGTACAACTTTTTCGATAGGATGTGGGTAGTTATGGGCCTTGGTGAAGTCTAAGTAGCTTATGGTTCATAACTACCCCAAATTTTGATCCTGAGGTTTTCTTGTTTGTGTTCTTTTTTTTCGTGGATATTTAAATTCTATTGATCAGCATGTTTAGGATTTTTAGAGAATATGTGTAGCATATAGCATTAATACTTATGGCATATAACATTTTTATGTTTTCATTTGAAAATTGGTACCCACCAAAAATTTTTGATTAGTAGTTAAATGGAAACCATGAATATTTAGGAGTTTGGCAATAGTTATTTTGATAAGTGAGGGTAATTTGAGACATGAAACATGATCTGTGAGTTGCTTGTTGTAATATATTGCAATGCCAAGTAAGTGTAAGTTTATTTTGTTAGATTCATGCATTTTTGTGCTAAGTCAAAACTTGCCATATTACTTTAAGTTAGCTTGTAGATTAAATGGATTAGGAAGGGATCTTAGGCGTTTGTTCGTTAAATAGGTCCATTGTAGTCTAAAATAACCAACCAAATGATGTTTTATCGCATGATCCAAATTTTTGAGCCTTACATGAACCGATTCTTTCAAAAACACCTTATTAGCCTAACCTTGTCTAGTGAAAAACCTTGAGATTGGCCCTGGTCTGTCTTTGAGCATTGTGAACTTTGATTGAGACAAAAAGCCTAAGTTGAGGGTGGTTACCAAAAGTGGCCTTAGTTTGGGGAATAGATATTGTATACTTCAATATAAGTTAAAAGCCTAAGTTGAGGGTGGCCGGTGTAGGGGCAAAAATCATAAAAATAAGGTGGTGAGTTGGGAAGGAGGAGAAAAACATGAAAATCATCTATCGGATGCAACAGAAAGAAAAATATGTCGTAGATCGAGACTAAAAGTAAAATAAAGTGTAAAATGAGGCAAAAGCTGAAAAATGAGAAGAAAATGACTGGAAAAGCTTGCTTGTGGAAAAGGGGAGAATAAGGTGAAAATATGAGAGTTGGTAAGGTGAAAGTGATGAAAAATGTAGTTCAAGGATGGCTTTAGTAACTATTTTTCCAAAATACCATATCAAAGCCCCCTGAGCCTACATTACAATCCTAGAAAGTTTTAAAGTGATCCTAGTCCAATTGGCTGAAAATTTGAGTCGTGAGTATATGGGCAAGCCTATGGTATTTGTCATTATGCATGAACATCTTTTGTGAGAGTTAGTGTATTTGCATAGTCCCAAAGCCAAATTTGAAATCATCATTGAGTGTAAAAATGAGACTTCTTTTTGTGATGGTACTTCATTGCATTATTAGCATTTGACTTGTTCAATGATTGTGGACTATTGATATTCTCTTGCTTGTCATAGTTACGTTGTCAAATGCACTAGTGTGTTTTGGTTTGCTAAATAGCTATTTGATCTTTTTTTGAAAACTTGGTATGGGTACCTGAAATCGACTTGTATGTGATGTATGCCATTGGGTTGAGGTTTTTGCGTTGCTATGTTATCTATATAGATTAAGTCGTCGCTTGAGGACAAGCAATAATTTTAAGTTGAGGGTCTCAATGTGCTGTCAAAATACAGCACATTTGATGCTTAAAACTTAGCATTTTGTATGGTCTCAATGCAATATTTTTTGTTTTTATGTGTTTTTGGTGTTTAGTTTGCAGAAAAGCGGGTTGGCATGGTTTTTTGGGAAAAGTTGCAGATTCTTCTGATTTTTGAGGGTTTACGAGCCCCTCTACGAGTTGTAGAGTGGGTTTCGTGGAAAATTCCAATGAAGTTTAAGATCTGAAGTTCAACTATATGAGACCTCTTTACGAGTCGTAGTTTACTTTATGACTCATATAGAGTGGTTTTGTGGAAAATTCCACCGAGAACCAGTGAAGGACCAGATGATGCAGCTGAAGTCTACAAGAGGACAATATGAGTCGTAAATCAATCTACAACTCGTAAAGTGAATCCGTAGTAGTGAAGTCCAAGATCTCAAAAGCTAAACACGAGACCCCGATTATGATTCATAAACCCAGTTACGAGCCGTCAAGGCCTGTCGTATATCGCTTCCTCATTTTTCAACTTTTTTCTCACTCTACTCTCTCTCTCTCTAGAATGCTCTCAAGTGATTCTACACTGCCAGCCTCACAGTTATGGCGCGTGAGGCGCCGGCGAGTGGAGGCAGACTGCCGGACCAGGACCACCAAGGACACTCAATCATGGCGCACCAACCCCAGCGTACCACGCGCATAGATCAACCCCCCAATTTTGGAAATCTGGATCTCAGTTTTGTGATCACTGAGGCCATTTTTGTGAGTGAACTGTCTAGGGTCCAAGAAATTATTTCCATTGTTAATTTAGGGAAGGTTCGTGTTGTTTCGACTATTGGAGATGATTTTACTCACTTAGATCCTTCTTTGGTCAAAAATTCAGAGAATTCCATTGTCAAATCTCAGAGATCAGAGCAGGAGATTCGTGGGAGAATCGCACCACAGTCGCCTAGATTGTTCCTTGAGATTTGACCATCTTCAAAGGATTTTTGTGACACAAGGCCTGCACGAAATGATTCTCCATCTCATGAAGAAGCTGTGAGAGGATTTGGAGTCAATTCTACTGGTCTAATCATCGGCGAAGGATGTTCGAACGGTGGCAATGATGCTCTGACGATATTTGTGGACCAGAGCATACACCATTCGACTCCTAAGGCCATGGCGCATCTCTCAGACCCAAAAGCCCTAATTTCTAATGTGCCAAATTCCTCGAATTTGAAAACTAGGGTTTCTGAGGTCCAAGATCCCAGACTCCTTTACAGCAATTGGGGCCTAATTCTCCTGATGAACCACTTATTTTTGAAGATTTTGATCAAGGCTTGGAGGAAGATCTTAATTCTCAACATGGTGTTGGGATTGGTGTGGATGTTTCTCAAAATGGAGGTGACAATGAACGGCATCAAGAGAATTTCTACCTGGAACTTGAACAAAGTAAAGGTGTGAGTCAAGAGGTAGGCCTGAAGGATCCTTCTGAATCCACATCTACTTCTATTAAGCTTCCTAATTTGAATCCCTTGAATCAGAGTATCTCTTTGAATCATTTGGGTGGAAATGATCATTTGGAGATGGGTACCAATGATCCTCCTATTAGTGTTTCTAATGTGAATCCTGTTGGTATGAATGATGAGAAAATGGAGAAAGAAAAAGCTGCTAAACTGAATCCTCCTAAGAATTCTTGGAAACAGCCTGCTCCTATCAAATTTTTCTCTAATTTTGATGTGATTCACCCCCAAAATTCCAAAGATGTCCCTGTCAGTGCCAAAGATACTTCCAAAGATAAGGGTGGTCAAAACACTCTTGGTAATGCTAGAAACAGTCAGCAACCTAGTGATCCTTCCCCCTATTAGGGTTCAATCTTTTGCTACCAAGCTAAGAATGAATCAAGCTAGAACTGAAGTCCCTATTTACCTTTCCCCTCCTAAAATTACTACTAAGCAGGGACACCCTGCTGTAATTTTCAAGAAAAAGGATTTTATGGGTAAATTAGCAGATAGATGTAGATTCACCTTGGTGGGTAAGTTCACTAATACTATGCCAAGGATGGAAGTTATCAGAAAGAGTTTTATATCTCATAAACAACTTCTTGGAGGAGTTAAAATTGCCCACTTTAATTCCAGACACATTTACATAGACCTGGATAGTGAAGCTGATCACATCATAGTCTGGACCAAGCAAAGGATGCACATTGAGAGTCAACTGATGAGATTCAACTATGGACCCCAGACTTCAAGCCTGAAGAAGAAACCCCTATTGTCCCTGTCTGGGTAACTTTACCTGAGTTGCCTTGGCACTGTTATTATATGGAGGTGCTCACAACTCTTCTTACCTATATTGGTAAAGCTCTTTATTTAGATTTTGCATCCATTCAGAAGACCAGGGGCAGTGTGGCAAAGGTGAGAGTTCAAATGGATATTTCAAAAGAGAGGCCTCAACATGTTTGGCTAGGTTATGATGAGAATGATATCTCAGTTGGCAAATGGCAATTGATCCAATATGAGGATATCCCAGAATATTGGTATCATTGTAAGCACCAAGGTTACTCTATTGTTAATTGTATGATCAAAAAAGGGAGAAGGATGCTAAAAGGAAGAAAGAAAAGGAAAATGCAACTAAACCAGTTGAATACATGGGAGCAAAAGAGAAATCTGGGCAGAAGCAAGGGCAACAATAACATCAGGTTGGTGAAAGAAATAGAGAAACAGGGAAAACTGCTTCTAAACAAGACCAATGGCAAGTACATACTCAAAAAACCAACAAAAAAATAGGGAAAAGGGTTCACAACATGCAGATCAGCACCAAGGCCTAAAATTTCAATCTCAACAGCCTGCTGATGAGAACACAGGTATTGATTTGCAAGCATCCAAGTTGGATGTTGATCCTTGTGCTCAAGATCCCCCCCGATTGTTATGTGTCCCTCTGATAGTGACATTATGGTACCCCAATCCCAACCCCCCTATTGTTGTTTTTGATGTTACTGTTGTAGTTAATGGAAGGAGGATGGTGAGGCAGGAAAAATATACTAACATGCAGGATGGGGATCCCATGGGGAAGGTATTGCCTCATGTTTTGCATGAGGGTTATGTGGATGACCTTAGGGTGGACATTAATACCCCTGCTACTACTAAGAGAGCCATTCAGAGTCATGACAAAGGGACAACTCCAGCTCAGGCTGATAAGCCTGATCAGAATGCTCTTAAGGGTAGTATGACCAAAGATATAGGCTCTTTTACCAGCACAAGTGGGACCAAGAGTAAGAATAAACCTAGTAAGAAGAAAAGGGATGCTTTGAAGAAAAGACTTGTTGAAACCAAGGAGGGATCGATTGCTGGTTTAGTTTCTCTTGGAGAAGTAGGAACTAACCAGGAAGCTGAAATCTACAAAAAGTTTATCCTTCTGGATGATCTCAATCCTATGGTTTTTACTCCACTCAATGTTCAGCTTCAAACTTCTCCAAGTGGGAATCTATGGTTTGTACTCTCAATTCTGATTCTATTCTTCCCAGCAGCTCTTAGAAGGAGTTTGATGAATCTGTTATTAACTCAGAGGATAAGATTGACAAGGATCAAATGCCAATAAAAGATGAGGATGAGGATGAGGCCTTATGTGAACACCTTATTAGGGCTTTTAATCCTTATCATGATGTTGAACTGCAGGAAAAAATTCTGCAAGTTACTCAAGAGCAAGGATTATCACCTAGAGGGATCCACCAAGGAAATGATCATAGTGAAAAACAACCAAACAAGCATACTGTCCATGCTGGCAGACCTAATATTAGATTGTTCACTTCTAAATCATCCCAATGATTAGCACAATCATTTGGAATGCTAGGGGTATTTATACCCACGGTGCTATGGAAAGAATTCAATCTCTCCAAGTACTCCACCATCTATCTATGATTGTTATTTTGGAACCATTTGCTGACAACTCTCAGTTACGTAACTACAAAAATCAGCTTGGTATGGATCAGGCTGTTTGCAATGGTAATGGGAAGATATGGCTCTTTTAGGACCATGACATCTCTTGCAAAGTTTTGTAGAATGATGATCAGCAGATCACTTGTGAGCTTCAACACTCACACCTTTCTTACAAATAGATTTCCATTTTGTTTATGCCAAGTGTAAAGATCAGCTGAGAAGACCCTTGTAGGACATTGTACTTCAATTTGCCAGTACTTACAAAGACACTCCTAGGTGTTCAATTGGGGATTTAAATGTCATTACTGCTATTGAGGATAAGAAGGGGGTGTTCCTTATAACATGAAGCAAAGCCTAGAATTCATAGCAGTCATTGAGGCTTGTGGGCTTATCGATCTTGGTTTCTCTGGGCAAAAATTCATATGGTGCAACAATAGGGGGCCATTGTTCAGAATTTGGAAGAGAATTGATAGAGCCATGGTGAATGACAAATGGCTAGAAATGATGTCCCTGTCCACTATTACTCATTTATCATTTGTGTATTCTGATCATTGCCCATTGTTGATAGAAATGACTGTTAGGGTGGATAGGGTTATCAAATACTTCAAAATTTTGAATTGTTAGGTGGATCAACCTGATTTCATGGATCTGGTATAGAAATGCTAGGAAAGACCTATTAAGGGCAATGTTATGTGGATCTTTCAGCAGAAACTACAGAGGTTAGCCATAACTCTTAGTAGTTGGTCCAGAAATTCTTTTGGGCATATTCATACCAAAGTCAAAGATTATGAGGAAAAGATCAGAACTGCTGAAGATGATATGATTTTCCATAACTCTGAGGAACACAGATCTGCTCTTCATAATCTTAATGCTGAATATGTTAGATATTTGAAAATGGAAGAGGCAATCCTTAAACAAAAGTCCCAACTTCACTGGTTTAAGGAAGGGGATGCCAATTCCAAATACTTTCATGCCTTATCAAGGGGGAAAAGAATGAGGCTCTTTATTCATAAGATCAAAGATGATGAGGGGAAATGGGTACAGGGGGATGATGTCATAGCTCAAGCTGCCTGCAATCATTTCCAGAGCATATTTACTAGGAAACACAAGGTAATCAATGAGCAGGTTCTTAATTGTATTCTTGAGATAATTACTCCATATCAGAATGAGATTATGCAGAGAATGCCAGATATTAATGAAGTTAAGTAAGTTATATTCTCCTTGAGCCCACATTCTGCCTCAGGTCCAGATGGAATGAATGGTAGGTTTTTTCAAGCCTGCTAGAGTGTCATTAGTCCGGATTTATTGGTTGTAGTACATGTTTTCTTCTGTTGTATGATGCTGCCTAAATACGTTACCCATGCTTGTTTGGTGATCCTTCCTAAGGTCAGTAATGCCAACAAATTGTCAGAGTATAGGCCCATAAGTTTAAGCAACTTTGTCAACAAAGTTATCTCAAAACTATTGTGCATCAGACTTGCTCTAATATTGCCAAATCTGATTTCCTTAAATCAGTCTGGCTTTGTAAAGGGGAGAAGTATTTCTGAGAACATCATGTTAGCCCAAGAGATTATCCATCAGATCAAGAAACCTGTGATAGGTAGCAATGTTGTGATTAAACTAGACATGGACAAAGCCTATGACAGGGTCTCTTGGTCATATATTTGTCTAGTTATGAGGAAAATGGGATTTGGTCAAGTGTTTATTGATATGGTATGGAGAATCATATCAAACAGCTAGTATTCCATCATTATTAATGGTACCAGACATGGATTCTTTCACACCACTAGAGATTTGAAATAAGGGGACCCTCTTTCACCTGGCCTCTTCATCATTGGTGCTGAGGTTCTTTCCAAAATGTTGAATGAGTTGCATCACAATCCTAATGTTCATAGATTCTACATGGAGAAAAAGGGCCCATAAATTAATCATCTTAGCTTTGTTGATGATATTATAATCTTCACTTCAGGCAGGAGTAGATCCTTGGAGCTTATTATGAAGGTTCTTGGCTGTTATGAGGATGTGTCTAGGCAGTTGGTCAATAAATCCAAAAGCTACTTTGTCATTCCCTCCAATGCTTTTAGAAGTATAGGGGATAAAGTGAAAAACATTACTGGATTTGTACAGAAACAGGATCCTTTCACTTATTTAGGTTGCCCCATCTACATTGGTAGACAAAGGGTGATCTACTTCTCTGACTTGGTGTCTAAGGTTGTTGCTGGAATTTCAGGGTGGCAAGCAAAAATTCTCAACTTTGGGAGTAGAGCTACCTTGATCAAATTTGTTTTGCAATCCCTTCCTATTCATTTATTGGCTTCTATTTCCCCTCATACTACCACTATAAATCAGGTTCAAGGCCTTTTTGCTGATTTCTTTTGGGGTTGGTATGAGGAGAAAAAGAAGTACTGTTGGTCTTCTTGGAAAAACCTTAGCAACCATTATGATTAAGGTGGTAATGGTGTGAGAATGATGATTGACGTTTGTAAAGCATTCCAACTTAAACACCGGTGGGTTTTCAAATCCAAGACTACATTATGGGGCAATTTTCTGAGAGCTAAATACGGTCAGAGATCCAATCCTATATGCAAGAAATGGGACACAGGTGAATCACTTTTCTGGGAGCATATGATGCATTACAAGTACAGAATGGAACCTCTTATTCAATGGAGGGTCAATTCTGGTACTTGCACATGTTGGTCGGATGACTGATTGGGGATTAGCCCTTTGGCTAATTATAGTGATGTAAGTGGAAGGTTTAACAACTCCCCTATCTCTAGTTGTTGGCATGATGGTCAGTGGTATGTTGAACTTGTTACTGCTATTGCCCCTCCATTTGTGACTGGAATTATGGAAACAAAGATTCAGTATCAGGATGGGAAGTCTGATCAGGCCATGTGGAAGCTGAATTCTGATGGCATATTTACTATATCTTCTGCATGGAACCTTATCAGGGATCACATGCCTCACACAAAGCTCAATAAGTATACTTGGCATAGACACATTCCTTTTAAATGCTCCTTTTTGTTGTGGAGAGTTTTAAGAGGCAAATTACCTACAAATGAAAAACTAGTGAGCCTTGTGCATGATCCTCATGAGTACTACTGTTGCCACTGACCTATTATGGGTACAATAGAGAATGTGTATATGGATGGTCACTTTTCTTCCAATGTCTGGAAGTTCTTTGCAAGTTCGTGTGGTATTTCATGCTCTTGGTAGCCTCTTCATCATTATGTTATGAGATGGTGGAGAATTGAGTACAAGAATGAGGCCTAAGGTTACTCTTACATGATGCTCCCATTTTTATTTGTTGGAATCTGTGGAAAAATAGATGTTCAAGTAAATATTCTGGCAAGTCCTCTAATCTGGCTAGAGTGAAATACATGGTGATAAAGGAGCTCAATATGTTGTTCAAAGTGGTATTTCCTTATATGTAATGGCCTGATAGATGGAAAGATATGGTGCAAACTTCAGAAAGATGTATACATGATATCAAAATTGTTCCTGTTAAATGGTTGAAACCACCAGCTCATTGGGTGAAACTGAACTCTGATGGAAGTTCATTGAGTAACCCTTGTAGTATTGGTGGCGGTGGCATTATTAGGATTAGCAAAGGTGATTTGTTGTTTGCTTTCTTTACTCCTTTGGGTGAAGGAACAAATAATCAAGCAGAATTAGGGGCAGGCTTATTTGGTTTAGAATGGTGCATTCAGTTGGGTTGCAACAAAGTGATTCTTGAGCTTGACTCTGAACTGTCTTATAAATGGATCATGAGACAAACTAATTCCCCTTGGCAGGTGAATCAGACTCTGGCTAGGATTCATGCCTTCATTGATTAATTGCAAGACTTCAAGTGCAGACATACTTTTAGGGAAGCAAATATTGTTACTGATTCTATGGCAAAATTTAGTCACTAACTCACTGTTCTTCAGGTGTTTTTTGATGAGCAATCCATTCCCAGGAAAGCCAAAGCTTATTATGCCCTTGATAAAGTTTATATGTATGCTTTCAGAAGGAAAAAGCTCAAGAGAATTAAAGAGCCACCTTGATGCAGGAGTTTACTCTTACTTCTGATCAAGATGTCTCTTGATATCTTGCTGTATTGGTCCTTCGAACTGCTACATTTGTTGTTCGTAGGATTTATTTAGGTTCTTTCTCCTTTTATTATGTGTTAGAATCCTTAAATTTGGGATTATGTTAGAATCCTTAAATTAAGGATTATGTTAGAATCCTTAAGTTAGGGATTATGTTTCCTTAATTATAGGGATTATATCTTGTATAGAGTTCCAAGTCTTTGTATGTATATATATATATATATATATATATATATATATATATATAGTGACATAATAACACTCCTCTCTCAACACACAAAAAAAAGAAGAGAGAGTTTAGTCCGATGACGTAGGCACTACTTGCCGGACCTCGTAAATTATTTGTGTTCTTTATTTTTTCTCTACATGGTATCAGAGTCATAAGGTTACT